>JACJUY010002650.1:0-28483 GCA_014220935.1 Platorchestia sp. MABIK | reverse complement strand
CATGTGGGAAATACATACCTGAAATTATGCCGTGTATTTTTGAAACACCCTGTATAAATATATATATATATATGGAAGTGAAAATGCTAATACATGGTTTACGCAAGTTCCCCTTTCTTCAATTTCATTAACCACAAATTGCCCACAAACAAGAGCTTGTTGAGAAAAACTAATTTCAGTTTTGAAATCAACTCCTCAAACTTTTTCAGAATCAGTTAAAATTTCCACTGCAACTCAAAGTTCCTGAAAAGTGTTTCCCAGTGTTGTGTAAGCTCATGCAAGGTTGGAAAAATCTATTCATTGCATCTCCCAATCATTCATGGATAAAAATTTGTTTTCATGCTTCTGTCAGGGTTCATTTTATTCACTGTGGTTCAAAGAACAAACAGGGACTTCTTTTCTGGCATGTGCGTCCGACCTGATATCCATTTCATCCCAGCAACTTTAAGTGTAACCATTTTACGCTCCCTGACGGTGACAACAACGGCTTAGTACCCGAGCTGCAAGTTTAGCTGTTCAATGAAGGCTTCCTTACCATTATAATGGTCTCGTTTTAACTTTGAGAATTTTCGCAAGTCTCTTAAAAAATCATCTTTGTTCACTGAAACTTGAAATTTTTAGAGTTCGTGCCTATCGAAATAATGAGAGCTTACAAAGTTCAACTTATGTTATATGATCTCGAATGGAGAACCTATAGTATAGATTGTGTGCAGAAAATATTTTAAAGTTGAACGAAGGAAACTAAAAACCATTCCATGTCGAAAGATGTCAGTTGCTCTTTCAAAGTAAGATAAGAGACAATGTGTGCAAGCAAAATTCACTCATGGAATACTAACAAAAGAATAAAATCTCGTAACCTAAGCTTGATGCTAAAATTTGGTTCAATAATCATTGAAAATAATTCGACTCGCATTAAAAATGATGATCAATGATCAAACTAGATGAGCGATAACTGAGCAACAGAATAATTAACAGAACAAAAATTAATCTCTCGAAACAAAACAGCACAAATACAATTTGATCAATGCTTAGTAACTGCGAAAAAGAATAGAATCTTTGAGCGACACTTGTATGACAGCAGTTAAACAAGAAAACGCAGAATCGTTAGGAGGCAGAAGTAAAAACTAGAATGTAATGGAGGTAAATAACATATTAAATGGAATTCATATAGAGGCTGACGAAAAATTATGGAAGAAATGTGACACAGTTTTACCGTCAGTATCTTACCTACAGATCGTTACACTCTAATGCCAATTATGGGAAATTAGTTGAGTTAACTCTTATGATGAGCTAAGTTTTTGCCAAACCATATACGTTCAATCAAGAAAACTGTTCTTCATTTGAAATTTATCAAATAACAGGAAAATTTGCAACTTTCTTGGCTTCTTGTGATAATTAAGAGGGACATTTTGATGTACTGAATGCTGGTTGTGCCAAAAATATTTATTTTCGTAGCTAAAGGGGGAGAAAAATCCGTATTATTTCTTGTGACGTATTGAAAATCGCTACTGTCGCTTTTCAGTACTCGTTTGTGCCTGAGACCACCAGCAGAACAACACGGCATGAGGCCGGCACGCGTTAGCCAGAGTGTGGACCTAACTAGACTGGCAAGACTCCGGGCTTCGTTTTTGAACTCATCTCACAAAACGAAAATCAAAGCCCACCATGGTGTCATATCCGTTACGGAAAGACTCCTTATGACAGCATTTCTACAAATTTTATTCATAGGCATTGTGCTTAACATACAGGGTACCACTGCCTAACTTAGGTGCAGACGATACTATGGCAGAAATCGAACGTACTGTCATTACGAACTAATAAAAACTATAGCACACATAAGTGACACACTACATTTTAAATAGCCTCTCCAAAACTCAGAGTAGGCACTAGATCTCGTCCACAGAATACTTCGGCATCATCCCTCAACTCAAAGAGGCAGTAACTCCCAAGTTTCATTTTCGACAGCCTATATGGTTATTAAAACAATAAATAATCACTCTAAACAAATGATGCGCAGCATTTAATTGAGAAATTTTTACCCTCAATAAGTAATTTAGAGCATGACTTATCCCCAGAACATATCCCAGTTTCTCTGCAAATTTCTTTGGTAAATCATTTCGAACTATTATTCAATCTTTTTCGTCCACTTGAGCATTTGCATTCCACAAACGGCTTTCTTCATTGAAAATCAAACGACACAGACACAGAATATTTCACTGCAATATTTTCTCAGACAGTTACTATTTTCATACATGCAAATTGAAATTTAACACACCAATGTACATTTAAACTAATTTCCAACTGATCATCAGTACTAGAATGTTTCAAGATCGTTCTCAAAATATTTGTTTAAATAATTAATTGTTAGAATTTATTCTCCACTGACTGAAAGGCCCAGTATTGCACATGAAAAGTTTTTATAAGTGATTGAGACTCACGAGTTCTTCTAAACTTTTCTGTTGCGTCAGCAGCGTTGTTTCTTACTTCTTGTCTTCAAGCCAATACGCTTACCGGAACTTGTGTAACAAAAAACAATTAGAAAAAAATCTTTGGCTTTAAAGAAAAGCTTTGAAATGTTTAACTTTTCGAGGATCTAACTGAGAACTGACGTGGATTGACTCTCAAAATTTTATAACCCATTTTGCCCATTGCATCGAAATGTAAACCTCTTAAGCATGTCATATCTTACCTCTCTCGTATTAGAGGTATCTTTGGAAATGGTTCACTTGTTTTGATTGCTGTACAGCGAAGAACATATTTCAAAAATAGAAAACTGAACTTCAATACAACGAAAATAATTTTTGCGTATATCTACAAATATTTTTCCGATAAGTAATTGTTTTAGAGTAATGCGTATGGCTCAATTTATTCGATTGACTCAGCCCATAAGCACTCCACTAGCTGGTTTTTACTGTGCAGGTAGCCCTCAGCAATCCGGCTCAAAATCACTCACACAACAGTTTTGCGTTCAAAATTCAAAAGTTGTTCGTATTAACTACGAGGGCCTGAACAAATTTAAAACCATTTTTTTCACAGGAAGATTTACGACGATGGAGTCAATCATAACGCTGATGCATTGCTATTTATCAGGATTGATGAAACTAATCAACTTCCCTCAATGGCAGTCAAATTTCAACGGAAGATGATCTAAAAATAACACTGTACACACATTCCTCATGTGGATGAATAGAATGAATACATTGGCAGCAATGAGTTTTTATAAAGAGTAGGTGTAAATTATCTAAAGATTTTCACTAAATATGGGATGTTTTTTAATGGGTGCTTGCGATACGATTTCCTCCGCTCTTGTGTTCTATCTCACAGAACAACTTAATTAACTGAGCATTTTACTGTTCGTATTATGTTTAATCACTGTAATTTATGCCACCTTTTATTCTTCACAAAAATTTTCGTCTTAATTGTCTCATCTGTGAACAGAAATTTTAAAAAATGTCTGCAGTAAAAAATACGAGTCTTTCGTTTGCTCACCCAATCTAATTTGTGTTGTAAAAATACTCATATTTTCACACACTTCTCAGTTACCTCACTTTTATTCGTGCTTGATTATTAATTCATTTTGACTGTCAACACTGGCTCTCTAACGTAAATAAAAGTACTCTAATAATAGAATAGAAATACTGAAGAAGCAGTACTCCGCATCGAGGAAAGCAGTACACATTTCTTCACCATACATGTTTCTCATAAAAAGCAAGTACTAAATTTGCCTAACAAAATACATTAAAAATTACGTAAGTTAGCAAATAAAATATTTTGCGTAATATTTATGGCTTCATGTCACAAACAGGAAGCCTAAAATTGGTTCTCAATGATTAGTGAAAATGAGTTCTGTCACTCGATGTCTTACAGTTAAAATGATGTTGGAAAAATATTAAATCATTCCAATTTATTTGGAAGTTGATTTGCTCACACTTTGTGGCTAATGCAGAGAAGCCAAGATATTCCCGAAATTGTTCTTAAGATCATTTATTTATTGAATCCCACACGACACTATCAAAACTCTAAGAAGTGCAAAATGATTTTATTGCGTAATTTCCTTTAGTAATTGAATACATGGCAAATCTGAGACTCTTTCCCAGACGGCAGGGTCTTGCTGTTTCACAAACTGCGATACTACAACTTCAAGAATACCCAGATAAATCAACTCAAGTTCGAGTTGGAAAATTGGAAAAATCTGGGTTTAAATAGAATTCGAAAATTTACTCAGCTATTAAAGAACCTATGAATAAATAGCTGCGTAATAGAGACAATGATACAGATCTTTCTATAGGAGTCATTTTTATATATATATTAATGACCGTTAGTAAGCCATCATTACGATAACCATTAATCTAAATAATCATACAATGACAATAAGTGCATGTATTTGTTTAAAGTATCCTACATTCAGCAAGAAACTTGCTGAACCTAGTACATATGTATCACTAATACTACTTGCGTTTCCTGTTGTGATTCAATTGACCTAGAATAATGCAACAGCTGTCGTTTGAATGTGGGGTAAGATATTACGAAACTTTACGAGTCTTCGATGTGATATGAACTCGATGTTCCGGTGGCCCTATATGGGGGGAAAATTATATGCTTGTGCGGTTTGGTTTAATCGAATTACTTACATAGTCTAAAAGTTTGTATATTTTTTAACTCTAAAAACATAGTACAAAAATTTCAAGCAGTTTTAAAGTTTTACAATCTTTTTCAAAGTCTACAGACTCTGAAACAAACATTTAATTATTAAGAAATTAAGTCCGACTCGAAATCAAAATTTAAAACTAACAATTAAAATCTACGGACTCTAACACAAATATTTAATTACTAACACATTAAGATGACGGACTCCAAAACAAATATTAAGATGCACCGTCTATTAGGCCTACGGTGAACAAGACGAACATGTCACTACTTGCCTATGTCAAGCTGTGGGAAGCTAACAAGGATGTATTTCTTATTTTGGGACTACCCTCAACGAGTGGCCTATAGCTTGGCATGTAGTAATTAAACTATTTTGATGTTCGCTGATAACGAACAGTAATAAAACTGTTGTTATATGTAATAAAACAGTAATGTTCAATAAAACAGTAATATGTAATAAAACAGTAAAATGTAAAAAACAGTAATATGTATTAAAATAGTAAGATGTAATAAAATAGTAGTATGTAATAAACCTAGCAAAACAATACATGATTTCAAAACTGGGAATTTTCGACATGTAAGTTCAGTTTTTAATAATAATATAAAAACCTATATATATATATAGGTTTTTAATAGGCATAAATATATAAATGAAGAAATACGTTTTTATTGCTAACATAATATTATACAGATAAACAGAAAATGAACATTAAAATAGACCTTCTAAGTCAACATTTTCTCAAGAGTTAGAGCAGGGCTTGTTGGATCGTTCTTTGTAGGTAGTTAATATTGAGACATGTTCTAGCTCGCAGCCCACGCACGAACATTTGCCGACTGACAGTGTCAAAATATACTTTAACTTGAATGTCACGAAACGAGGGTGCGGCTGGCGCCTCCCCGTATCCGTAGTGAGGGATTTAAATCTCAAAGTAGGAGGGGAAAAAGGAAAATTCAGAGCGGGAGAAACACAGAAGGAGGAATGATAGAACAGGTAGAAAATAGAGACATAGTAGCCACTGATCTGCTCACCTACTTCGGTACCTCAGGTCAACACGGGAAAATAAAAACGATTAATTGCACATTTGATAATTAATTTGTTCAAGTCTGCTAATGAACACGTGAATCATATTGATGACAACCATATATTGAAACAAACCAGGACACAGAATGCGATAAACCCACACTGGTGCGAATTCAAACTTTCGCGTTACGGTTGACCATATAAAGGAACAGGAATAGCATTACATACAAATGCTGAAAGCACACCAGCGAAAAATGCACGTCACCTACTCCAAATGTTTAGCGTTTTGCAATGTAGCTCCTAACTCGGTGCCTCAACAGTTTATTTCTCGCGGCTAATAAGCAATAGGGACATACTAAGCGCTCCTCCACTCCATAACCTGCAACTTTCCTGTACGTAGATCGCTGGTCGGTTCCCCATTTGCGCCCAGGGAATTTGAGAATTCTCATGACGCTCACTCCTGCTCGCGTCTTCTTGCATCACTGCGATGCAGCCTCAAGCTGCACTTCGTTGCACCTCCCAACCCTGAGAACAACGATACGGTTGAGTAATATATTCCCTGTGATATGACTGCTAACAATTGATTTGCTTCACTCCCCTTCAATTCTCGAAACTTTCACAAGATCCCCACTAGATTCCTACTGAACCTATTTATTTTCATATGAATGCACAAAAAAAACACAAGAAGTTTAGCATTCGAATAAGTTACTTTACAGACAAAACGCGCCTCTCCCCACACAATAGACTTTTAACTAACTCTCTCCCTATATTTAAATTTACTGTGCGTTCACCGAAAAATCCCATTTAACGGGCATTCCAAATGAGAAATAACCCCATTTTACCCAGATTAAAAATGAAACTCAAAACGCCCCGTTTTGAGAACAACACTTGATTAAAAGACACAAAGATCAAATTGGTATTCTGATTGATTTGATATTCAAAATGAAAGTCACAGCGCCCAGCTTGAGAACAGCAATTGACTGAAAAAATACACGCAGACTGGCGTTCCTCGATAACACTTCCTAAAACATAAAAGCTTGCTCACCTCCCATTGTAGATTTCTGAGCCCACATCTTCCACGGAACCAGGCAAATGCAGAAATAGACCTGGTTCATCATCTTGCTATGCTTTTATAGCTCAACCCACGACTGACGCGCACTGTGGGCTGTGCGGAGGCCCGCAAAAATACGGCTTCTCCTATTGGCTCGCCCTTGCGCTTCACCTCTCTATGCTTACGTATCCCTCGTTTTCATCTAGTATTATTACGCACAGACCTCTCAAAATATTTTTAAAACCCCAAAAATCCTTTGTTCCCTTACTCGTAGCGAATGAAATTTAACCCTTTTCTTTTCTATGCTAGGTATTCATGTTGCAGTCGGTTCTTTATATAGGCAGCCTAACGCACTAGCTCTACATATATTGCTGCTGTCCCTCGCAAACACCTCCCTTCTCTTGATGAGACTCATCCCTATTCCTCTCTGTGCGGACCACGGACGCGCCCGGCTGTTTCGCGCGCTTTTCCTGCTGGCTTCGAATACATAAATATTACCAACTAGACATGTCTCATTACATGAACATTTAAGATTAAAATGCTGAGAATAGTAAAACCATTTACAACTCTTCGTTTTGAGGATTGCCAAGCATTTTCGTTCCGAAAATATGGTCCGAAAAGGTTTACTGCATGGATATTCTGCAAATTACTGTTTCAGAAGAAAAATTCGTGGACGATGATGGAGAAACGATGATTTTTGGACTATTAAAATTAAAAGCAAAAACTACCTGACAATATTTCAAATGTAGCTATGAGCACGGTTACGTTAGCAGGTATTGCAAATGACATGGTTATTGTGCAGATCAGATTTACCATGGCACAGTCATCACTCTGTGATTGTAAGTTCAGAGTTTTAATTTTGGAGTTATTGTAAACCTTATTGGAGTTTTTGTAAACCTTATATAATGGTCATAGCCAAATAACATGTTGGAATAATCTTAATATCTGTACGACACACTACTTTCTGGTGGACTGTTCTTTTTTCATAAAGTTAAACGCCACCCATGAAAATGGCGTGTCGAGTTTCCACGGCCCAGGTAGTCGCATCATTTTCACATATCGGCAAACGAAAACATTTGTTGAATTTTCTTTGAAGAGTGGAGGATAAACTGTTTTAAATTTTCCCCCCAAGCAAAATCGCAGTGCGCTCAATTTTATGCGAAAGGAATTTCTCTCCTATGCTTGTGGGATGAAATAATATTTAAAAACTCTCATTCAAAAGTATTGTCCATTTCCTTTTAAATTTAACATCGCCATAGATTGAGTGTCCTATTGCGGAACTTTATTTCATATAATTTTAAGTGGCTCTAATGGTAAGGGACAGATACAGTTTTTGCAAGAACGGCTAGCAGTATGAATTAAAAGTAAATTTTTGATCAACACATACATGTATTTTTGGAAAGACAGGTTACGAAAAATATTTCTCTGATGTCAGCTACGCAACATGAACTATCCCCATAAACTTAACATTCATGTATGTCATATGTTAACCGTAATTTTTATTTCCATCCAACTCTTAGAAATGTTTTCTTTTCCTGAGACAAAAGCTAATGAAATTATTTAATTTTTTTATAAAATTAATTTACGAAAAGCATGTAAAATCACTTTCATGCACAGATTTCACACTTAACATCGTCAAACGAACGGCGCTTTGCGTTGGACGAGTAGCGCATCGCTGTTCCTGTATACAGGGATGAGAAAACTTGCGAGTTAATAAACAGACGCGGAGCAAGACTCCCGTCATTAGAGTGGCAGACGCGGTGACGTGTGGGTGTGCGGGGCCTGCGGTGCGCGTTGACCTCACTCGCCGGCGAGTGTAAATTTCCGGTCTCATTTCCCGAGGTTTGATCTTCTCTGATGACGCACTATGAATAGCGATTTTTCATGAACAACTTATTTCATGTGCTGAAAAGATTTGCGATTGTTTACGTTTGACGGTGTTGGGAAACTTGAAGGGGATGAGCTTGTGCTCGGAGCGTTTTGTGATCATTGAGGATTCTTTGACGCTCTCTATCGCATTGTGCCATTTGAAGGTAGCGCTTACGGGCCATTTTGTTCTGCACCCTTTCTCTCCCTTTGAAGCTGCATATTTTCTTTCATTTACCTTCTCATTATGGGAATCGTTTAATACGGGGCAAAACTTTATATATTTTCATCAGTGTGTTGTTGAGCTAGGCTGTAGGTCTGGATTCACCAACTTCCCATTCATACAACAAAATTAAGCAATATATCTGAATATTAAATGTGATATAGTGTCACCGTTATATTCTTCTCGACAAATCATTATATTTTCTAGCCAAGAATAGGAATCAGTTGAGTTAACTCTTATCAGGAATTAATGTAAAATTGGTGGTGGTGTGAAAGCTGTTTTGCCTATGAAGTTTTCAAACAACACGAAAAATTTGAAACTTACTTGGCTTGCTTGATAATTAAGAGAAACATTTTCATGTATGAAACGCTAGTTATAACCAAAATATTTATTTTCTTAGCTAAAGGGGGTACATGAATTGGCTTACCATGTAACTTTTACCAAGCTCTGATATTGAAAAGCATGATATTGAAGAACATAGTGTAATTAGCTGGAGCAACAAGCGTCCTAAAAGAAATATATATTATGAACTTTTTAAGTAGTGAAAAACAAAATTTTACAGTTTCATGAATGACTTCATTTGATATTTTCATATTTGTCAGGTGCAAATGTTAAAATATTTATTATACCTAATGAGATAATTGGAACAAAAAATAATCAAGCTAGAACATCGTAGCTACAATTTTCTACAACTGTATAGTCAATTTTTTTCGTAGATGAATGCGCACACGTTAAAATGGAAAGAATTAATGATTTTAGAGGAGTGTATAAAAAATGAAACTTCTCAGCTCTCGTTTGTGTCGAGACCACCAACAGGACAACACGGCATGAGGTCCACACGCGTCAGAAATATTATGAACCTAACAAGACTGGCAAGACTCTGGGCTTCGTTTTTGGGCTCATCTCACAAGAAGAAGACCTAAGCTCTCTATAAAATCATATTGGTAACGAAAAAAATCATAATGGGTGCATTTCTATACAGTTTATCTCTAGGTCTAGAAAAAAATTTTACGACTAACGGGAATGAATCTCATGGTTATATGTTTCTGCGGACATCAGTATTTATAATAAAATAATTATGTAGGTATTTTCCATTTCTGCTTGACAGATAAGGTAACTAAAATGTTCCTTGCCTGCATGGTCTGGTGGAATGAGATTTTTTAAATGAACGAATATTATTTCAACTATTAATGGAACCTGTGTAATTTTGCACTTTACTCTTTTCCCAAATCTGTAAGTCTGTCAGCTTTATGAAATATGCATTCTCTAGATTCATGCACTCAAGTTATCGTGCAAAAACTGCCGCTAAAATATTTTCTCCATCTATTCGCCAAATGGTCAAAGTTAAGAAGGTTTACGCGACAGGCGTCCAAAATCATGAGAAAAACAGACCGCACCTGACCAAGTGACTGGGCAAGTATAGCGACTGGCAAGGCTGGCTGTTTATGTTAAAACTTGGAGCCTTTACCATAAGCCGCACTCACTATGTGCTGTAGCGTGATGCTGAAATTTTTCCCAGCTAAGCAACAGTGAGCCTTCGACAAAACCTTGGATGAACTGTAAATTTTGGAAGGTGGAGAAAATTTAAATTCCTCCCTATGGCAGGCTAAACAGTGAGAACTTCTATTCGATTGCGGAGACACGTAGAAAAGCTCAACAATTTTGCTTAATTGACCTTATTATATTTTGATTCATGAATGATGAAACTCGATACGATCTTATACCATTTTCGATTTTCACTTCTCATCATAGAGATGGAAATTTATTGATTGGTATTTTATGAAAATAGAATTTACATCCCATTTATTTTAAAATTTACGATTAATTTTGGTTAAATTCCCTAATTTGTCTAGCTACGACAACGAAGTAATTGGTTATTAACTTGAAACATATATCATGATAAATATATATATATTAGGAGTGAGCCAAAAAATGTTACCAAGTTTCAGCATATTGATAACTCAATAATATCAACCACAAGAAAATGGGTTTAGTCTCACTCATTGTAAAATTTAATATTGTGTAATCAGCTGTCTTTCACTGTCGGTTATTTCATTTAGAGGGAAAGGTGTCCAAAGTGAGGACCATCCTCTTGTAACTTGACCAAAATATATGTATTCTGAATCGTTTCTCACGTTACGCTCTACCAAAATCAACGCCCATTAACCCTGTTTGTATATAAAAATATAGCATTTTCTAAAAATAATTCATCAATTTAATTTTCGTCGAACCAGTTCTTTTTCAACTTGGTTAGTCACTGACAGCCTTTATTTTCTATATGTTTTTGGCATTTCACTTCCAGTGACCTCATTACTTTTTCTCCATCATTTTCCTCATTAATTTTCTAATTAGCACAGTATTGTCGTCAAGAACATAGACATTTACTGTTATTTGATCATTCACGACTACCGAGCAAGTTCGTAAGAATCGTTTTAAAAACTCAGTCCTTCTAGAACCCCAAAGAAAAAAATCTCTTGGTGTTAGGTCGAGGCTCCGCAGTTGCCACTCCGTAGCATGTCCAGTCCAGCTCCTACGACCGCTCCTCATACAAACACCTCTGTGGCATGCAACTCCATCCTGCAAGACGGATATCTGTTTGTCTGTTCATATCCCATAGTGAAACGTTGGAATGAATTCAGAAAACTTCAATCTCTCGCACGTCGGAAGGAAAAGGTTCTCACTATGAACATCAATGTGCCTGAATTAAAACTTCGACAATGAAAAGCTTCTCACTAATAACAGAAGATAAAATTTAATAAAAAAATAAAACCAAACGCATTTTTGTTCAATTTATGATTTCTGCATAATCATTATGCTGAAATTGGGTGGAAATATTTTGCCTCACCCTGTATGAGAAAAATTCGGTTTAGTGTTTTAAAACTAATGCGTACATGCCAGTTTTTTTTTTTTTGCAAGTGATGGATTTGAATACCGCTTCTCTGCACTGACATTTTCTAATAGTGTATAAGTATAACTGGTGAAGGTTTTGTTCTCACGAATTTCCATGTATGCATAATGTGGGACCTTGCTCCATTACCCTCCGAAACAAAATAAAAATATTTAGAGGAACAAATCATTACTTTTCAGAATAGGAAACAAGTAAAAAATCAGGTATCTGTTTTTATATCAAAATCACTCGAAGATTAATGGAACCAGTCAACGTGTGTTACGATAGCACTCGCCAGTTTTTTAATAGGGCAATTATTATGCAGCAAAGTCGTCGTTTGATGATACTGAGGACGGGTTCTAGGAATTATTTTCGACAGCTACATTTAAAACCTTGAGAATGAACAAGCTGCGCGCTAATGGTATGAAATTACTTTGATGTACTGAAATCAAAATAGATTTTTTGAGCAAAACACGTTTTTCTTTTGGTCAATGTTAGATTTCCCTTGAAGAAAGTTTTTTGCACTTGAGTTGTAAACGCTGCTGACTCCAATTACGTTGCAGTGCTGCAGGTGGAATCTCGACAGTTGGAGTGCAACGATATTACAGTTCTCCACCACTATGGAGCACTAGCATAAGTGAAAATTGACGGTTTGGAGAGAAGGAGAAATACAAATCCTAAAAGTAAGGGAACACAACTTCAAGCCGTAAAACTAAATGATCGCTTGTTGTTCTTGCATGAGGGGAGAGATACATTATTCCTTCACATTGCTGCTGTAAATGAAGACATGCTATTATAATTGTTTCAGTTCATCGCTAAAAATCATCGATCTCAACGAAGTGAGTTGATATGTGAGTTCCACTTTACTGTGAACTGATAGAATAGTGAGCGGCAGTTTGATTAGAACTTAAAATAAGGATTTCTATGCAGATGAGATAGATGAGTATTGGTGAGTTATTTTTCAGTTGCTTCGATTAAACATTGAGGGGAATACTTTTTCCAATTTCTTGGCAATGTCCTTGCTCTGAAGTATTTTCTCAGACGCTGGTAATTAGTAAGTTTTTGACCCTAAAATTCAATTCTTTCACTCAGTACAATCCTGTTTAAAGATATAACAAAAGCAGTTAAAAAATGTGTACTCATCCATGAATAAAAAATGATGAAACCTTAAAACCGTGTCTAGTCTCCCTTGTTTACTCAATGCCTTTATTTTAGGTTTTCTTGTTTAAAATTGTTTTTCCTTTCTTACGGGAAACATAATTTCACAGCTGTGTATTCCTTCTTTGCCTGCCTAAATTTAAATAAAAATTAATGTTATTTCGTTTGCTTCCGTAAATAGACACATGCTCCGGGGAAGATTATTAATTTTACGTAGATACACTCTGGGTTAAAAAATGAGAGAGTGAACATTTTCTCTTGTTTTTGATTTTCTGTAATCGGCATAAGGGCTGGGGACACGAATTAATTTATTCAACAGATTTTTAGAGTCCTATTGTTCCGTCCTAGTACCTCAACCTTCGGTAACAACTCGAGTGATTTTTCGACAGTAAATGTACGAATTGGGTAGTTAATTTCGATCTTTATACTGTTACCCACAACTGCAAGAAAAAACAAATTCTCAAAATATGTCATTTTTGTACAGACTCCTGGGACATTTGAGGATAGATTTGATAAATTAATAAAAAACTATACCTTTCTGTATATATGAATAGTTCAACAAATAATCTTAGTAAATTAGGTGCATGATATTTCGAGGATAAAGCTTCATGAAGCTGGATTATTTCATTGACTGTTTCAACTTGGGACCAAAGCCTTTGACTCGCTGGCATCATACGATCCTTATTCTATTCAGTCATCGCCCGGACAATGGCGGTATTGAGTGAAACTCTTTTGTCATGACGGTAACGATTAGCCTCCCTTTCAACACATCTCCGCTCACAGTAGTTCTTGCATTCAAATTCAGCGAGTCTTATTGTGATTTTTCTCCAACATTTCAGAGTATTAGAATAGAACCGTTTCATCAGCAACGTGGAAAAGGGTTGTGGAAAAAGCTGGAAAGTTACCTTTGCTAATCACCATTTTTAAAACCATTAAATTTGCTGGAAATTCGATGAGCTTCACTCAGGATAAAGCAAGCGCCTCTGCATTTAACAACTTGTCATATCTTCTGTCAATTTTTTGAACCAGGTTATACCATACAAAGTTACATTGGAATATTTAAATAGTTTGTTGCCCGCATTTTGGATTCTTCAAACAACCATGATTGCATGTCTATTCATTTTTGGAGTTAGCATATTTTTTCATGGGTTTTCCCTAATAAAATACGATGCATTAGGTAATATGAAGCTACATTGAGCCAAACCATTTGCAGCCATTTGCAATTCAAATTGGACGTTTTACAAGAAATTGAAATTAAAGTCCAAATGATGGCCTCAACGGTTAGCAAATTATGAATTAATCAGTTGAATTCACCATCGCAAATGTCGCGTGCAGTCAAATTCACACTTATTATCCACCAGTGAGTACGCATGTACTGTCGCTCCAATGATCGGATGTTGAAGCGTATCCCCTGTGATGCTATTTCTGCTGGTCAGTCGAATCATCATCACTGCTCAGATGGATCCTTTATTTCCTATCCTTCCCTGCCTGGCGGGAGCAATTCATGACCTCTTCTCAATTTGTAACTCTAATTTATCATTCCTTCCCCCTGACAGTTCCAATTTAACATCCTTCCACATTGACAGCTTCAATTTATCTTGCAGAATGCACACGTTTACCCATGTCGAATTTTTCTGCTCGAAGCTGTACTCAAAGTCGCGCCATGTCTGGCACTTCGAGCACAGCGCGTCCGAGGCGTCTCAGAGACGGCCATTACCGCACATCACCTCCTGAAATATTTACACTCATTCCGATATTCATTGCTACGCGTGTTTGTAAAAATAGAACATAACTGTACGGAACATTGTTCCTGAAAAGTGCGTAGTTTTAAACTAAACATTGGTAACAGACAAGAATAAACTGTTGCGATAGAGTCTTCAGTAATTGTAGAGATCTTTGTTGTTAGACAATTACAGTTAATAAAAGAACCAATCTGCGTACTACCGACCAATTTATTACTTCATAAAAATGTAAGGGAAACAGGCAAACAAATGCTGCTATTCTGTTCCGCTCTGATATCAAGGAATATTCCATGTTTTCGAGCTTGGAACTGATGTGAGATTACACGCGTGGTAAGCAAGTCATCTCCTTAAGAAATAAATAGCGCTGAGCTCTGTAAATGAAGGCCAAGTCGTTCAATTATCGGGATAATTTTTATTACAGCCAAGGTCTCGGCACTCACGCACTCCAAAAGCAAGGATGTAATCCAGCATATATCATATTTTCATTTTTACAGTGCAATACTGAATGAGAGCTTTTTTTAAAATAATTAAAAAGTGAAAATATATCAACGTCTTCTAAGTCCTCGTGTTTTGAAGGCAATGATTATAGAAATGCTAATGTCTTATAAGAACAACAGCAAAATGAAGCTATACCTCCTCAACATGCAGAGTGTCTTTACCTGGCAGACATCATTAGCAAAAACAAATATTTTTCCAGCTAAGCAAGGACAGGATTTTCTTCAGCCAAGCCCGCATGATACAAATACGTTGCTCTATGTTACAAAGAATTAATTATTCTTGATACACAACAAAATGAAAAGAAACTGGAACTTAATAACCGCATTAATCCCTCGCAAAAAATAGAAGCTAATATTTCGTTGGTTCGAGCCACACGGAGATAATCCTTTGCCGCGCTCCAGCTGCCTCGTCCTTCATTGTTGGAGAGTTTGCAAACATAAAATTTTTTCTTCAGGCAATGTTAACACCGGCGCCGCTGGCGCGAGAAGAAGAGTAATTCCTCCGTCACACGACGTACATGCGCCGTCAGGGCACCTACCTGCCGGCGCCATTTCCGATGTCTGCAGAGATGGCATCAGATTCTTCTTCGCGTGAGGATGCGTCTCGCTAAAATTTTGGTAGGGCTTATGGTTTCCATTTATAGTGTTTTTTTCACGCGTGCACCTAATTTTAAATTCTTATGCAGATTATGAGTTCTATTTCGAACGAATTTTGTTTCTCGCTTGCATCTCGTCGAAAATTTTACATGTTTCTGGGACTCAATTCTAACTCAGTATACCAGATTATTTTAGCGCACTTTGTTCTTCAGCAATGCAGTACATGTTTTCTTTCTGGTGATGGATCTGTGGATCTGTCATCTTTTTTAATCCTTTGTTAACTTTTGAAAAACACACTTTAATTTATCTCCGGAAAAATTTTTATATCCACAGCTTTTGGAGAAAATGATATTGAATGCTTAAACATATTGTCGCATCGAAGATCAGCATTTCATCTTTCAAGAATATATTGTAATCTTCATGGCTTAATGCCATACGGATAAAGTGAACAAATTACGCATGATTAACTGATGCCGAGCGGATCACGAATCTTTGTTGTTTAACTGTAAAAATTAGTAAAAAGTAAAGAAAAATTACCTTAATTTGGACCGCTGCCTCTAACTTAACAAGCGCTGAAATGTTAAATAACAGTTTTCACGATCGTAAATGAATGGGCGCTGGCACTCGTTTCCTTCTCTAATCTTATTTACTGCAAAAATAGCCGTGCATACTAGCAATACTCTATGACTGCACTCGCGAATCTTATTTACCATCCTTACGCTCTAACGATATTTCTTAGGTCGTATGAAATATTTTTTCATGGCGCTGTTTTACATTTTCAGTAGTCATTTACTGCTCAAAACTAAATTTTCTTGAGTAGAACTTCCATTCCCCAAAATTCAGCTCCTATGACCCTCTTAGTTTTAGCGATGCATTTTGTTTAAAAGATTTCGTAAAGATAGGACTCATGAAATTTCAACAATTTTTCCGTGTCAATGCTGTAGTTTTTATTTGCCACAACGCAAAGCTTTTCATGCGTTGTAAGTACGTCACGTGTGCGTCGTCCCTTAATCTGCCCACGACTTTTTTATCTCACCTAAAAAACGGCCCAAAACTCTTGCGCTATGTCGTGCAAGACGGATGGATTCCGTGAACAAACCATTTAGGGAAATTTAAGGGGCTTCATCAAGTGGCGGCTTTTTAATAAGACCTGGAAAACTGCTCGATGCAATTTGAATTGGAAATGAGGCCTCTAGTGAAGCAGGTCAGCTCGTGTTCGTGACAGTTCCTGTGATATAAGCTTCTTAATTGGCCTTCAGAATTGCATGACACGTGAAATTGTTAGAAATGAAGAGTTACACATCGCTTTCCTTTGTCAGGAATTATCGTGTGAGTTGGAGGGAAAGTTTTACAGCAAACCACAATTGAAAATGTCAAGACTAAGAATAAATATTTCAAATCAAATTAGAATGAGGGTTTGACAATCAATATCATCTATTTTTTTATACAAACATCTGATGCGATGCTGAAAACAATTTTTATTGTGGAAGAAAAAATAAAAAGTCTTTCGTAAGAATTGATTACTTTGAAACATTTTTTTACGATGCGAGCTTCTTCATAGCCACTGCCCAGATGGTCATCAATTTATTTCTCTCCCTTTTTTTGTAAGGTTCTGTCACAAATCAGTTCTGACATGGGTTTAAAAAAAGCTTCAGATAATCTTGCCGAAAATTCATTGATACATTCAATTGCGCACACATCAGTTATATCGAGGAAAAACCGTTTTCTCAGTGCCATTCCCTCGTAGACTAACTCTAAGGAATACAAAAGCGCATCAACCAGTCTTGATTCAGATTTTAATTGGAAAACTTTCCGCACTAAATAATTTCGAGCAATCATCCGCCTCTTGAGAATTAATTAGTCAAGCGCAAAGTCAAGTTGAAATAAGTATACGGATATTAAAATAATGGGCATTAAAACGCAGTTGTAGATTGTACATTGAAAAGATTTATTATTATGTTTGAATTTTTCCAGTTGTACATTGAAAAGATTTATTATTATGTTTGAATCTTTCCAGTTGTACATTGAAAAGATTTATTATTGTGTTTGAATCTTTCCAACACTCAGTTATTTTAGTTCGAATTTACATAAGCAGTAAATATTCTCCAGTATTTACAAATATCAACTGTCGATGAATGCTCCAAATTTCCAGAAATTAGAACCTGGAAGAGGCTCTTGAGGACGCAGCAAATTGAGGCCTTTCAATGGAGGGAAAATGAGGAGTTTGAATAGGACCTGAATGATAGCAATTAATCAATAGAAGATGGGTAAATGAAGGGTTGTTGAACGCGTGTCAAAAGAGACCTCTTAAGTGGAGGTTAAAAATCGCTTCAGAGTAAGACCAAAAACCGTGGATGCTGTTAATACGGGCAGGCCTCGTGAAAGGTGGCTTTAAATATAATAAAAACTATTATAACAGGTTCGCCTGGAAACCTAGATCAGCATCACCACAAAAAGATCCAATGTTAGACTGGCACATATATTTTGCGCATGGTTCAAATAAATAGAGCCCTTTAAAAAACTTAATGCTCAATCACTCGATAAATTTTCGTACTTCCATGACATTCCACCACCATATATGTCCTAACTTCACAATACGGAGACGAAGCACCGGTACTACCAATTCATTTTCAACAGTGTCTGACAGCCTTAAATTAATGTTGATAATTTCGATCTCAAACTTAAGTCACGATTACCTGCCATTGCGACGCTCTACACATGTCCTTGAACAAATTTGCCGAAATTTAGTCCTGTCCATAATGATAATAATCGACATGGCCCTTACATGTAACAACTTCGACAGAAAAATCTCTAAAATGGTGAAAAAATTCTCAATATGAAAATTTCAAAAAATTAAGTTTTTGAAACATCTGGTGCGCTCGGTGCTGTATTTTACTCTGTTGATTAATACGATAGACGGAAGAAGTCCCTCAAGTTGATGAGTGCTTCCAAGAATACGTATTTATGCTAAGGAACTAACAGCCCTGAGTGCGAGGGTTGTAAGCATCATCGTGCTGATTTCAGCACAATAAAGATTGCACAGCAACTGCTCTATAAACTTTCAGAAGATGTACCGATTTTCTGAAGGCAGGCACTAACGATGTGTGAGGAAAGTGTATTCAACTAAAACAAATGGGACGACAATTTTTTCAGTGATAAATGTGAACAGATTTATGAATAAGATGCTAAAAGTCGTAAGTTGAGAAATGACAGTCAAATTAGTTTAAGTTCGTAGCTTCAGCCTTAAAGTGGAGAACCAGGGGAAAGAGAGAACATCTCCTTCCAGTGGTAAATTATGGCTCTGAATTTGGAATGAATGATTTCATTGCATGAGTGCTAGATCGTTTTTACTGGAGGTTGGACAATTTGCCAGTGAGAAATAAGCATGTGAAACGAGTGAGTTTTACGTTCATTCGTAAAATATCTAGTAAACAATAAAACCAGAATCTGTCGCAAATGCATTTTTTTTAATATGACAGTAATACATTTTCATCAGAACTGGCCGTCTTCTGAGGCAACTAAGAATACGAGGGTGTGTAGTAATACCCAAAACATTTGAAGAACACTAAATTAATGGAAGCCATGGGCTCGTCAGGGATTTCCTCGTATGTTCGCAAGTTTCGCGAGCTGCTACAAGGCAACGCCATAAATGTCAAACCAAATGAGGGCGTAACTCAAGGAAGTGTTAGGCTCGTCGTTACCCTGACAGTGTAGCTCATAAATCTACCATAAATGATGCTTTTACAGTCTAGGATTTAGCTTGGATTACGGACAAACTCGGCCTTAAAATTCGGCGAGAATCTTGGCTGCTGAAAAAAATAATGAAAGTGACGTTCAGTCAAACGCCAAGCAAAGCCTTCGATGAAAAATTACGTGTTGGTCTGCCTTAATATGTTATAGTATTCCTCCTGGAAGTTATCATTTTCAATTGGTCTTGGCGATTCCAGCTTTTTCGAAGTAGACTGAGCATCTCAAAAAATAGTCTGTTGTAGATATATTGAAGCGTGTTTGTTCGGTCGATGTGAATTGTCTAAAGAATATTCCTCACGGACGGCTTCATGGTCAAACTCAATTTGTCACGAAATATTCTTTGCCATGATTTTAACAGCCACGTGGTGAGAAAAACATGCTAAATTTCGTTTCAATCTGCATCCTACAAACTTCCTGTAGTTTACTTAAATAGTGTTGATAATAGCCCATTTAATGCAAACAATGCATTTCGTGTTTATATAATAAAGAACAAAGCATTTATTTTCCAGCTCTCGAAACATTTTTTGTTCTTAAAAGAATGGAGCAGATTATTGACTGCCAAACTGATCATTTTGGTCACTAATTCATTACGCGGCATTTAGTTTCATGAGGTGCAATTTGAGCTGCCTTCAGCACAATTTTATCAGGATTTGCTCGGAGTCTGAAACTCAGCGTCGGAAAATAAATGATGCCCGGCTTTACTGTTAAATCTTAAGATAACTTTTAATAATTTGTCTTGAAACTCTCTTAATGGCCTGACTAAGTTCTTGGAGATCGATGAGCGTCTTTAAGGTTTTTGAATTTGCTGAGTTCTCCTAATCGATTTTTGATAGAAAGCCCGTAAAAACTTCGTCAGACTGTTTAGTTGGAAGCATCATTCTTTCATTGCTCTGTTCAACGTCTATTTCTGTACCTAGGAACTACAATTTTCTTATGGGAAAAGCTCTGGTAATATATTTGGTGATTTTCTTCACACCGAGTTCATATCGTTCTACAGTTGCATTTCTCTTGAAAATAAAAGCAAGCAAGATGCCCGTGATAAGTCACGTAATATCTTCAAAACAGAAAATTTCTTTGGTTCAGCATTAACCAGAAATCTGAGGAGTCTGGCACGTAGGCTGGCATCAAACTTTCCTTTGGGAAGTAAAGCACAGCCTGAAACAACAGCTTCAGGCTATCAAGAGAGCAGTAAAACTTCCGAATTTTAACTACCTCGGGTGTTCAGGAAGCAGCGCTCTGTAGCCCAGATACCAACACAATGTTGCTTGGCGTGCAACTTTCCGTAGAATTACATTGCTGGAACTATTTTGCAGAAATCTGCTCCTCAAAATTGACGTAGGCTAAAAATGGAGCAAAGAAGTAGAGTATATGGGAGGCGGATTGAATAAACGAAAATGAACAATGCTGTGAGACCATTGACTTCTTCATAGGGTTTTACTCAAGAAAAAAAAAACTCAAGAAGAATATGAAGAATACTCAAGAAGAATATGATTAATACTGAAATGGATAATAGAGTTTATAATACATCTGCTGCAGTTGATGTAGAGCAAATGCAAAGCAGTTACAGTTGGTAGCTATAATAGCATAATATCCTCAAGTGTTTTACTTCTCAAACAATATCAAGTAATGTTCATCGTATTATATTTGCGAAAGTACTTCTAACTTTTATCAGATTAACTAACATATCTCCCTCATTCATCTTTCATTAAGGAAATTTACTCTTTACATCTCTTATTGCGACCTGACAAGCTTGAAACTCTCTTAGATTTGCGCCTCAGGCGCAAAATCATATGATTTATCAGACAATCTCCATAGAAAGAATAAAAGAGTAACACCATTGGAATCTTAATAGCGTAAGCTTGTTTCACAGCCTGCGGTGGCTGCACAATTCCGTATAAAGAGTGTGATACTTTAAATTATGGTGTGCTTAATGCGCCTTTGAGTTGTTACTCATGTTGTCTGCCAACATCTTAGACAGTGACCAAAATTTCTCTTTGTTTTGCAGATTTCAGCTGCTAGATTTTCAAATAATTCACTTCTTGCGAGCAGTTCAAGAATTAGTGAAGGTTCTTGTGTTGACTTTACATCGTTATGAGCTATCTTCTCGGGCGAAAATCAATAATTTTTATTTAAAAAAAAGGAATTATTTTTTAAAATTTCACATTACATACACAAGTCCTCAAAAGAATTTTTTCTGCAGCCTGTGCCGCTACCAAGACGGAAATGAAACCGCAGTATTCATTTGCATGTCACGTACTTGCTTGAACATTACTGCTATTACTATTCCTTGCCTTAGCTTAAGTAAAGTTGCGTGATGGGCAGAAATCAGAACTTGCAGAGTGGATTCTTTTCTTTCGTTGGTGTGCTGCACGAGCGACTTACCCTTATTGAAATTGTGCTGTTCTTTGATCATTCATTCTTGTAATATCTTACGTCCTGAAATGCTCGTTGGAAACGGATCAAACACCCCTAAATGGGCTGAAATTTAAAATTACGCAAATTCTAATCATGTTATCGGTTATTGTTCGAAAGATATAATCCCTCAAAGTAAAGATCGAGGTTCAATAGAAGGTCAAATGAAAACAGTCTTTAATCCGTACATGATGATGAGTTCTAAAATCTATTACCATGACATGTTTCATTTTTACTAAATTGCTGATGCTGCCAACGCTATATTAAAATCAAATTTCTCATGTAGTCATCCTTAGATACTAACACATAATATCAACAATTTGAAGAAAGTGTTGTCTTTGTTTACTCGTTAAAAAAATGTTTAACATCCTTTCATGGAAATGAAATATACAAAACGAAACAAAGTGAGGTTACAAGACAAAAAATAATTGCAAATTAAATTTGTTCATATTCTACGTCCACACCGTTTTTAGCCGAAAAATTTATTTTGAAATACTGAATCATTGATGTTGAATTTATTTTCTGTAAAAAACGTTTTAATCAACACTCGGAAATGTTTTAAAATTACTGCACTTTATTGAAGGGTAATAATAAGAAAGTAATGTAATATTCGTAAGTCACCTCACTTTCGGCTCAGGCGCCAATATAAGGTAGGTGTGATCAACTGCCCCAAATCCGATACTCTAATGAAAATGAATGACGCTATAAACCAAAAGAGAAAAATTAGACCTTGCTACCAAACTACGCTGCCAGCAAAGGCAAGAATGTTCTCACAAATATGAAGGATCAGTTTTTGATTGCAGCAAATGAAAGCTTTGGAGAATAGCACTAAGGCTGAACTGACATTTAAGGATCCGACTAATCTTGAGCCCCGACGGTGAGGACACATTAGTAAATTTACAAAAATTACAAAAAAGTACAACACCATCGTTTCCTCAACAATTTTCAAAGTTTTCTTTCAGCCAACACTTGTGATGGACATGATTCCATTTTCTGATAGAGTTTAAAATCATTCACTCGTAAATGGAGATAACGAATTTCCCAATGAAGAGATCACTGCATACTCACATGACGGTAGATTCTGAGTCATCGAATTCAAAGGCATTAAATCAATTAATAATTAATATCCATAAAAGAGTATGAAAAGTGTGTTAGGAGAAAAAGTAAAAGTAGTATAAAGAGAAGTAAGTAATGTTAGAAAAAGCGAACTGAAAAATTAAAAAGTAACATGAGAAGTAAAATGAAAAATAATTTAAACTGTATTTTTTCATTCAGCATTCAAGAAAAAATTGAAACCTTTTTTTTATTTTAGGGAATCTTCTGAACACCAGACTAAGGTACACCTACTTTACATTTTCACAGAAACTAAAAAGAAGCGTTTTAATCGCAAATTTTATCTAATGTCTTTTTATTCATTCCATTATAAATGAGGGCCTTGTGAGTAGATCAAATCTCAGTTTGAAAATTTCCTACCAATAAGATAACTTCAGACAATATGTCCTACACAGAAGCAAATATTTGTTACTGAACAGTGAAGAAGCACAATTTATTGCCGTCTAGGCTTACGAAGGAGCAGAACACTCTTTGGTGAAAATTCCGCATCGCAATAAACCTTGTTCCTAGTAATCTATCACTCAGCACAGCTCCAAGCTTGCGAATTTTCTGGTTATTTGTTCATTGTTCGACCAGATGAAACAATGTTGCCTAGTCAATAGTAAAAAAGTCTAAAAATATCCTATTGCGATGCCTGAGAGCAATGAGGGACGTTTGCAGCATTTATTCCTAACCAAGACTCAAGAAAGAAAAACGAATATGTGAAGTGTAAGAAAAATACTATTACTAATACTGGAGAAAACTTTAGTCTTACAAATGGTCGGGAAAGAAAAAGGAAGCAATAATTATAAAAAATTGTAGTAGAGTGATTTCTGTATGTTATTAGTAAGTGAAATTTGTCTGCATCATCGAATAAAATAATATATGTTTTTCTGTATAATTTACTATTTATTCAGAGTGAAATGTAATACAATTCAAATCAAGTTTACAATTGTACATAGAGCGTCCGACCATCTTCAGCTCAAATAAATATTTCTTCAATAAATTGAGAAGTACGAAGAAGGTCATAATATAAGCAAGTATATCTTTGAATAAATGAAAGTATAAATGAACTGTCATGCCATAGTAGTTTTAATTCTAGCGCAAAATCCAAATTGAATGGAAAAGATGAATGAAAACTTTTTGAAAGAGCAAGTTAGGCTTAAAGCTTAGAAGCTTTTCGAACTTCATTTTAATTAATATTCGGGTAGAAATAGATGAAGACATGGAAATCTGAACGGCTCCAGTAATTTTTTAAATTGCAGAATAAAATACGAGTGCAAAAAATACGATGAAAGTATGGTATAGAACTGGTACAATGTGGTCGACGATAAGACAAAAGATTTTGATTGATTTAGGGGTGATTGAACGACTTATTATTGCTCATAAGAATGAGGTACTTCATTTCTCGAGTACTGGTTGGAGTGAAAAAAATGGAACTCCCAGGGATAAGGAGTTGCATGAAAGATAAACGAATTGCAGCTCTCCAAACGCTTGGTGATATCGACTAAACCAAATAATTCTTTAATTCATGATCAGTGTCAATGCCTCATAGAGAATATTTATAAAAATTTGCAAAGTACTTTGATAATGATGCTATATATTTTAAATCTGGGCTTACTTTTAAAATCTTAATATTTTTAAGCAAAATGTTTTACCCTGGAAAGATGCAAAATCATGCCAATGGTAGCGAACTTCTAATTTATCTTTTTGTTTATAGGAGATGAGATTTTTGCTGTAACCCACGCCAGCCGACGTTTTCTCACTACTTTGAACTTCTTTGGAAAACTGTTGCTGTGTGTCCAGGAGAGTTCAGATAGGAACGCGTCAAGCGCAAGGGATACAACGGGAATTTGTAGCATATTATCGAAGTTAGCAATTCGACTCTTTTATGAGAAATTCTAATTTTCGCATGGCTGATAATGCAAACACTGCCCATTATGGGAACTGGGGTATAGTGATTTTCCTATTTTAGGAGTAAATAAGCGTAATCTTGTGGCCGGAGAAATTACAATTGATAATAGCTGCAGTATATGACTAGATTCTTGCAACTGAAGGTAAAATTGTACCACGCACGATCTAGTAATGACACGATTTAAATGTTTTGTATCGGAAACATTTATAGGCTCAATTTTAGTAGTTTGATTGTTAAATCTCATCGTTTTGAAAAGAAAATGAGCAATTAGTTACAAATTTGATAGATAGCAAGATTTATTCCTAAATCTCACAACAAATTATGTATACTTGTTAGAAATTAACGTCATTTCGAGTACAATTTCTTTGAAAAAATCAATGCTTTTACAGAGAAGTCTATTCGTAGCATTCTCACAAATGCATTGAGGTCATTCTCAAGGATAGGCTCATCAGGCCATTCTCCTTCTTGACCACCGTACTGTTCTCAATAACTTTAACTGAGAAATGGTCGTTGACGTGTGCTGTGATACCGCCGCCGCGATTGATACCGCCAGTGTATCTGGTACCCTCAGCTATCTGGAACTTGCAATTTGTCATCCTCACCAGCCGCAACTAGCACCTAGTGCATCTCAGTAACTAGTTCAAGGGTCATAAATAACTAAGATTGTGAAGAAACGTCCACCTGCAATCTGCATTTAGATTCCTTCAATATGTTCATTTTTGTAACATCCCACTTCAATACAAAAGTGAAATGAAACTCATCGTTTTTTCTACTGACAGTGCATTCGAGACGCATTCGATCAAACGATTATTGCTATATCGCTATTACCTGAGGTTACTTAGAATGCTCATATGGACTTTACATTTATTGCATGATCGGGGCAATTTTTTTTTTACAGTTCAAGCTCTTGCGCAAAATAACTTTACGGTTGAGAGCCTAATGCACATCGAATATTCTTAACCATTCATCTATGGAAAGGGGATTACAACTTTGAATAAAAAACAGAAAAAAAACACTACTTTGACCGGCGGTCTTCTCACTTTCTAGTAGGTAACCCTAAGCAAACTAGCGCTCTGTGCTCGTACGTGTATTTAATTGCCTCTTACCTCTCAACATGCAACAATTTCACGCATCTGAGAGCAATGTATTCACGTTGACCGATTAATAATTCTATGAATATTTGTACAGTATGAATATAAGTCATCATGAAAGCTACTCTAGGCATAGTACTTGGCTGGCCTCCAAATTAGAAGGACTACAGTGTGCCGCTTGCGCCAGAGAACCTTGTGTCGGCTGTTATAATCTCCACTCGTGATTTAATGATCTCGTTAGCTGTTTACTCAGCGTTTGTTCTACAACTGCAGTTGTGCCAGGCACAGAATGTCTACAAGCTTGTGACAGTTATGTACTCTAAAGTCCTCACATAATGATGCCCATCCGTGAGCGAGCATTTGGCGTGTTCCTGTTTTTGAGCGTTACAGAACGTTTCTGGTTTGTGATCTCTTTTAAAACATGGACTCTTTTTGAAGAGACTTTACAACGTGAAATTTACGAAATAAGGCTAATCTTTGAACACATCGCTATATATTAACAGATATTAATACATTGCTGAGTTTTTGATTACCAGTGGCGCGTTGTGAAAATGCTGAACTCGACTTGTGATATCTTACAAAAATTAAATAACTAATCCAGTTGATAATGGCACACACAGAGTTTTAAAAATACGAAGAACATCAAATTTTATGGACAACAAGAGCATGTGAGTTAGCCCGTCGTCAAAGTGGGTTATCGAAACGTTTTACCACAAAATGAAGTCTTCCATAATTTTGTGAGAAATCTTATTGTTTACCAGGTGTTAGTGAACAAAAAGGAATTTTTACGGATCACCGTGACCATAACATATCCTAAAGTGCTTTGGTAATAAATTCACCTGCTCATTCAATCATCATAAGTGTTTTTACTGACAGTGGATACTTACAAGTAATCCAAAGTAAAAATACCATTCTGAAAAGATACTTAGCCATTTTAGCTCGGCGTTATTTATTCATACTTGTTTCAAGTAGAATATCAGATATCTGAGATTCATTATTAGTTGGAGTTTTATGAAACGCATCCAAATTATTAATTTTTTACCAAACTTTCTGCTCACTCTAATCGCGTCATTTGCAAAATAAATTCAAAAATAATTGTCGGCAACGCAAGTTGCGGTGAATGTCTGACACACATCAGAATATTTCCTTTTATTATTTTCCAGAGATGGAATCATAGGGAATTCTCAAATTTCTGTGAGGTACATTAGATAACTTTAAAAACATTGTAAAAAAATGGGAATGAACTGCAAATGCAGATTACAGGAAGAATGGTTTGCAGAAGAGCAGAGTTGCATTTCGGGATTTCTGTGTTCTCTTGATAGCTTGAGGCTACTGATCGAAGCATGTGGCAAAGCTTCAATAAATTTACGAGGTTAGCCGCGTTGAATGAAAGCCGGAATTTAACACATTGACTGCCACGTGAGCCACCGGTGGCCACGGGGGAGGTTTTCATAATGCTGCCGACCGACCAGTAGTCACGAACTCAATGAAGGCACGATCCAGTAAATGTTTGCTTTTTTCCATTAGGGCTTACTGCAATTGACTTAAATTTTTAGTTTTTAATTGAACATCAGTTTTACCCGCCACAGCCAGAGCATTGAATATTATCGGCGTCCATTTAGTGACAGGTTTGTTTAGTGACAGGTTTGCTGGTAGATCTTACTAACTTCTCTATATGTAGGCTGAAGGTTTTCTAATGTTCAATTTTATTCTGCCAGCTAATAGACCAGTTTCACCGATGTGGATTGTTCGGCAGTAGGAGCGTGGAATTTTGTGAATAACATTCTTCTTTCCATTATTTCGTCCGCAGTCGCTCTGCTCCTCTGTAAAATATCTTTCCTAGATTCTGAATTTGTAGTTCCTTTCTGTCTGCCATCCCCACATTGTTTTTGTAGTTAGATAAACATGCACCAGCAATTAGCGTGCTACAGATTATAGGAAGAGTAGTTTGCAGAAGAACAGAGTTGCGGGATATCTGTGTTCTGTTGACAGCTAGAGTCTACTGAAGCGTGTGGCAAAGCCCGCCACAGTCAAAATATTAAATATTATCGACGGTAAACGTTTAGACTACATGTGAAATGGGAGCATCTGTGGAAAATATTCGAGGGAAATTTTATTCTACTGCGTTTCCTACACCTATTGTTTATCATATGCGTATTGTATGCATGATGCGGAATATCGCAAATTGCCACATGGATCAGTTTCTTCTTGATATTTGCTTTGAAAATGATTCGATATTTGTGACAAAAACGTTTGACAAAAAAGATTAATAATCTGGAGGAATTTTCATAAATTTTCTATTTAGTTGTAGTTTATAACTAATTTATCTTCCTGCAAGCTTCCAGTATGTTATGGGTGTAAGAGTAGAACCTCAAAAAATACTTTTTTTATTAATCAGGCTTGAAAAATGAAGAATGAATTGAAGAGTCTAACATTGAATGTGAGTTACGAACATATTGTAGTGTTCTCCCCCAGGCTGCAACACGCTTCGGGCAGACTTTGAGATATCTTTTTCGTGACAAGATAGGCCGAAG
>JACJUY010002649.1:66948-81434 GCA_014220935.1 Platorchestia sp. MABIK | reverse complement strand
GAGTCACGTGACCATTATCCGTCACGTGACAATTTCTTGGCTCCGTCATTGGCCAATTCGCATCAACGTCATTGTTTACCGAGCCGAAATTCACTTAGTGATAAGTTGGGTATCTTCTAGTATATGATCTGTGGTTCGGACCGGACTGGCCAAGCACCAGTGCTTGCCCACCCGCGTTTTCCAGTCCGACTATGTCATGAAATTTTGCTAGAAGTGAAAAAACCAGGGAAATTATCAGTTGCGATATAAGAAAGCGACGTGAGAAATACGTAAAGCAAACTATCAGTTGAGAAAATAGGAACGTAAATTATCAATTGGTAAAGGAAAGAAATTACTGTAAACTATCAATTGGTACAGGAAAGAAATTACGGAAAATTATCAATTGGTACAGGAAAGAAATTAGGGAAAATTATCAATTGGTACAGGAAAGAAATTACGGAAAATTATCAATTGGTACAGGAAAGAAATTACGGAAAATTATCAATTGGTACAGGAAAGAAATTACGGAAAACTATCAATTGGTAAAGTCAAGAAATTTAGAGTAAACTATCAATTTGTTAAAGTAAAGTGAGTAAAGGAAAACTATCAATTGGAAGATAAGAACGTAAAGCGTCAACTAAGAAAAGAAGAATATCAACTATCAATTATTTCTCACAGATGAAAAGACCGGCTTCACTAATTTATATTGCAGTCTCGAGAAGCGAGCAAAGTGACAGGCGGAACGGTCAGGACAAAGTACGGGGGACTACTAACCCACCTCGGCTCCGCGTTTGCCAATGCGCTGGCGCGATGATCCCGTTAGAGGGTACGTGTCCTCCAAGTGCTCCCCAGTATCTTCCGCCGAGTAAGGTGTTTAGTCGTCACCCATCGTCAGACACGGCCGATTAAAAACCGAATCGAAAGAACATCCGTAGAGTAACAGCGAAATCCACAAGCCCGGTGAAGAGAAGTATCGTAGTTGGATGCTAGGGTCAGACTGTCGATCCGAAGCCGCTGACTGATGAAGTTGGGTTCGGATGTTGTATTCAGAGGCTGCCGACAAAAATAATACGGCAGAAAAAGGCCAGGCAGAAATCCCCCCCAACATGCCCATAACACATCCCGCACTGTCGGGTACCGAGGACGATACAAATTAGGTTAAAACCATGCCATTTTCATCACACCCTATTATCTATTATTGTACTTAACATTGAACATAATTTCTACGTAATTTAATTTACGAGGAAGAAATATAAACAGTACAAATTGAGTAACTCTAAATCGATCTAGTTATTAACATAAGGAAATCTTAAAACTTATAAAGTTATATCGGAAAACAAGCAATGTATTTTCGAAATACAAACTTTTTAAATGGAGATGTGATACTCCAATTAACGAACTTATCCGGTCATTAAGTAAAAACTAGTTAAATGATTTTCATAAAATCCACCGTTATTTTCTCGTTGTGGGAATCGCTTCTATTGTTGAAATGTTACATGAATCGATGTGCCCCAGAAAACGTTAAATTTAATGATGATTATATATTTATGTACCTGTATGCAGTTTCTTTTACTCTAGTTATCTGATATCGCAAGCCTACTTACTTTAAAAATAATCATGGAAAATGTTTGAATAGCTGGATCATTTTCATGAATAATTTAAATACTAGGATCAATTTGAAATTCGCATATTAAAACATTTTCACTGTACTTGAAAAGAATGTAGGACCAAATCTCAATACTCTCTGCTTTAAAATTCTACGAAGAAATAATTTATAGAACTTACAGTACACTAAAACGCATATTAAAAAAACACACCTATTAATAAAATTGTTAAAACTATACGCTTGTCCTGTTATCCCGTTCAACCACAACAAACTAAGTGCATTTTGCATCAGCCTCCTTTCAATCCTGGTGTTTGATTATCTTCAAATATTATGGGACTAGTTTTCTAGTAAACTATTTCGTAGCTGCTTATTGTTACTGGGTGCAAATTTTAGATTTGATAACAAAAAGTCGGACTTACTTTTTCTAGACCAAGGGACTCCTTTTTTTGTCCCTCATACGTGAGGAAAGTCAGTTACTGAAAATGATTTCATGCCATGGTAGACAAGCCTCAATTACTCTACTATTACCAAACTGTAGGGGTTATAGCATGGTTCAGCAATACACAGACATGCGAGCGCAGGTAGTTCAAAAACCACAACGCTAGAGAGCAGCGCATTATATACAATTTCCAAGTCAATTTGGTCAAAATAAAATTTTATGTCGTCGGAGTGAAATTCAATTTGGCCTTAATGAAGTTGAATTTGGTTGAAGTATAATTGAATTTGGTTAAAATGAAAATCAATTTGGTGTAAATGAAATTCAAATTGGGCATAATGAAATTTAGTTTGATTCAATTTAGTCAAAATAAAATTAAATTTGGTGCAAAAAATCTTTGCGTTTTTTTCGGTATTTTATATGGTGCTTAAGCTCTCCAATGTTGTTCATCTGTTCAAGAAAATCCAAGAGTTCAATACAGCCAGCCTTAATTGATGCAAGTGTTTAATACAGCCCGTAACTGGCGCCCTCTTTGGCATAAAAACACTCTCGTGAAGAAAACCACCTATCGCTAAGGCAGTCTGTAAAAGCCATGTACCTACACTGGCATTTGTTGCATTACCGGGGCAGAAAGAACCATGAAATGTTTGCGGAAAATAATGTCCCTGCCGAAAAACCTTACAATATATGTAAACAACCGAAAAAGTTTCCCTTCAGACAAATTTAGTTTCGTTTTGACCAAGTCGATTTTTACATTGACCAAATCCGTTTTCATTTATACCGGATGGAATTTTAATTTGACTGTATAAAATTATTTTTTGACCAAATTAAAATTTACTTTGACCCAAATGAATTTCATTTTGAGCAAATTAAATTTCATTTCGACCAAATTGCCTTGAAAATGGCATAATAATGTGGCTCGGAGTGTGAGGCCTGATTATTATCAAAACGTCATTAGTGCCTAAATAAAATCTTAATTTTTCCCCTTTAAAAAAATGTTCCTACAATGAGATTTAACTTTTCATTCAGTTTGAAGAGGCATGCTCCCGTAGATGAGAACGGACAGAAATAAATTTTACAAGAATTCTACCAATTGTAGACGAAGAGTAATGATGGGGCTAAGCTCTGAATGTATTTTAAATTCATTTAATTTTTCCTACATTGATCGATTTCCAAATAATGGGATATATATCCCCAAACATTACAATTAGACTTAACTTGGCCGTCTGAAAGTCGCTCGTGCTAAATTAACCATCTTTCGTCATCTTTATTAAACATTACAAAAATGAGCCCCGAGAACCCATGAGAACGATTTTTTGGCCAATGTAGATAATACTTCATAATTTACTTACATTTGGTCTCAGTATGACGCTATAAAGTTAGAATCTGAAATGTTATTTTTCATAGTAGTTAGAGGCCACCCACCTGAGTGGGCGCTGGGCAATGTAGGGGTCACGCTGTCATTTGGAAACAGGTGCACACTTGTGTCACTCATGCAAACATTACTGCATTTCAATGCGTGTATCCCAATTATACCAATTGCTTTTTTTCTGGTATTAAGTTAAACACACTATTATTTAATGCAAATTTAAAAAATTTAATTTTATGCAAATCGTATAAACTAAATTCGTTGTAGGAAACTTTTTCGGTTGTTTATATAGGATGTAAGGGTTCTCGGCAGGGGCGTGATTTTCCTTAAAAATATCATGGTTCTTTCTGCCACAAAATGCAATAAATACTAGTGTAGGTAGGTGATTGTTACAGTATGTGGGCAGTGAAACCAGTGGTAAGCTTGGTGCAACTTTATTGTGGTGCAAGCGTAGCCGATGAACGATTGAGCGCTGGACCTGAAGGGTCGCCAGCTTATAAAGCCTCTGAGGGGCTCAGGGTAGGAGGGTATGCGGGTACTGCACACACAACAGACTGCCTCAGCGGTAGGTGGTTTCCTTCACGAGGGTGCTTTTATGCCAAGGAGTTAGCGGCAGTTACCGGCTGTATTTAACACTTGCATTAAGACTTTGAACTCTTGGATTTTCTCGCAACAGATGAACATTACTGCAGAGCTTAAGCACCATATGAAATACCGAAAAAAAACTAACATGCCGAGAGTGAATTTATTTTTTGAAGACATTCACTTTTACTTAACGTAAGGATATTTTCGCACCAAATTTAATTTCATTTTGATCAAATTGAATATCCCTTTGATCAAACTAAATTTCATTTTGCCCTATCCGAATTTTATTTATACCAAATTGATTTTCATTTTTACCAAATTCAATTATACTTCAACCAAATTCCACTTCATTAACACCAAATTGAACTTCACTCCGACGACATAGAATATTATTTTGATCAAATTGACTTAGAAATGGTATAATGCGCTGCTTTCTAGTGTAGTGGTTTTTGAATTACATGCGCTCGTGTGTCTTTGTAATTCTGAACCATGCTATAACCCCTACAGTTTGGTAAAAGTAGAGTAAGTGAGGCTTGTCCACCACGGTTTACCCACTTTTCAGTCATCTTCAGTTGTTCTTCTCAACAATGTTCGGTGAAAGAGTTCGACAATAATTCTTAATTTTTTTTATTTCATTAGCTTAGTGCAAAAACAGTATCATATTCCAGCGTTTGTGTGTGAAATAAAATTTTTCACTCAGTGGAAATATTATATATGTAACTCAAATTTGTTTCTTCATAGCAATGTGTTAAATTTGTCAACACGAATATCAATATTCAAATGGTCAAAATCATCCAATTTTGAGTTAAACGAGGAATGATCTGAAGAGCAAAGCCAATAGAGGATGATGAAGGTTCGTTTTGTGAACAAGTTTTGTTTGCAGATATCAAGTCAACTATCATCCAGTGCCTGTCATTGCGGTGGCGTTGATTTTTGTTTACTCTTCTGAGGGATGATTCTTACGTGAAGTACTTTCAAGACCCTTACGCTCACGAAGTGAACTTGAGTAGATTCTGTTCGATTCGAATTATGTTCATGATAGATATTTTTATAAAAGGCTACGGGATAAATATCAAATAACTACCTTACTTTGTCCTATAATTTGTGTTTCGAATTTATCTTGAATTCCATCCATTAGGACATCTTGGTTCTCGTCTCAATTAAATCAAACTCTTCTATCATAAACTCTTCTTTCTATATTATAACTCTTCACGGATAACTTGATGTCTTATTTTCAAAACGTACTTAGGACTTGCAGCGTGAAATACACCTCGCAGGCTTTTAGGATATTTGTCAGCAGTGATAAGTTTATTCTCTGATAAATTTGGTTTCACAATCAACCTGGTTTTTGTTTGCTTACTAGCGTCATGATGAGAATTTAATAGCCTACCTAACCTTATTTCAGCTGGTAATGGTCCTGTTATATGTGATAAAATACAAGTCTGAATAAATTCCAAATACAGAAAATGGTTTTGAATGTGGAATGTACGGTAGTTTCATTGATGGATATCAATATTTACAACATTTTATTTTTTTATATTTCTCAGCGGTGGTATGCGGCCTGATTTCATGCTGGTATGGATCTTGCCTTTCCTGATGGAACAAAACCTGTTATCTTGGTGTAGCAAAGCTTGCGACTCTTGATGATATGAGCCTGCCACTCCTGATGGCACTAAGCCTGCTCCTCCTCCTTATGATTCGAAACCTGCCACTCCTGATGGTACGGAGACCGCCACTACTGATAGAGCGGAAGCACAGAACACTTACATAAGAAGAACTTCAAAAATACGGTGGACCCCAAGCCTGCTCTAGACCAACATACGCACGCACGCCAACCAATCAGCTGCCAGCAGTCACGACTGACCGCTGACGTCATCACGGCCAAAGCTTTCAATTGGCTGCGTCTCCAAGGCTTTACTGTGATACTCGTTTGGATTGTTAGTCTAATTTTCATGCTTAAGCTATAAACGTTTCTGGGCGTAGTAAGGATAGTGAAAGTCAAAATAGAGAATTGCGGTTACACTGACAACACTTTTTTTATTATTTCATTCACTATACATACACGTGAATGCGCATTCATGTACATATTTGCAATTCATACATAAAGACTAAGGCGCATTTAGATTGGACTAAGGTGCTGAATGTGATAAAACGTTGGTGCCGCATATTAAAAGTTTTCGGAAAGGGTTCATTGTCTTTTTAAACCATTCAATATCAGATTCTCATACTAGTCGAAACAATACGATAATGAAGAAATTAAGTTATTTGAGCGATAAAAAACCTGCCGATAATATGTAGCGATGTTATTTATATTTATTATACATAAAGATCACCCAAATAGTTACATAGGAGAAATGGGAAGAATTTTACGTTAAAGTAATGTTTTTTATGTTACGTTCATTGATGAATGATTCGTGCGTACGCTGCTTGATTGATTATAGATTAGTTTTAGCCTTCCTTTACCACATACCACAACAAAGAGGTTCAAAGTGTTAAGGATGAAAGCACCATATAGTATGGAGTTGAGGGAACGCTGAATCTATGTACAAGGTGAGTTCCGGCACAGGATCCCGTGCGCATGGAAAGTCAGTTAAGAAGGAAGCTTATGAAACAAGATAAAAGTTGATGAAGAAAGTTATGGAAATTGAGAAACAGGACAGTAGTGGACCGAAAAAAGATGGTCCTAGACAAAACTACGAACATTTTATTTCAACAGAAAGAAGGCTTACCTAACAATCAGCACAGTACCTCACATTTTTTCCTTGGGAGCGCTAATTCCCATAGATATAACAGCTGTATTCACCTGAGAGGCGCGAACGTTGCTTCGTAACAATAATGGAGAATATAGAGGAAGGAGAGTCCACAAGACCGCCACGCACACACTTCGGATTAGGGTTTACAAGCATCCAGTTTTTGGACGAAGCTCAACACACAGTTTTAACTAGTATCAGAAGTGAACTACAGAACCAAGGTGGCTAGGTGAGCTAATAACTGAAGCTGAAGCATAGCCGTCGGCATGGCTTCTCATTACATTTTCCAGTTTCAGCAAACCAGTAGTGTTACAGCAGTTACAGCATACGCTAAATAATAGCAGGGTAAAAATACTTATGTATACAAAGCAATGAACGACGCCTGCAGATATAGTGCAAATAAATAAAACTCTCAGTGTGTGCACAAGCATGTGCTAAGAAACAAAAATATAGATATGAGACATTAAATCTAATCTCTGTGTGTGTTGAAAGCTTGCATTGTCACGGTTGACACTGCAGTGCAAGAAGAGCAATCATTTGGATAAATTACGAGCTAGTAACAGTAAATGAGCTTCGTATCATGACGCACTTCAGAAATATTGTAGCGATATAAGCTTATGAACAAAATTAATACATTAACAATACAATAAACTTAGGTCAATCAAAAGATTTACTTAACTTGCTACCAGATGGTAATATTACTCATTAACAATTTTCTTAAGTTTTTAGTAGAACTTTTGGAGGACATAAGTCCGTTCACGTGTCTTGTGCATTGAAGCGTTCTGCACACGGCAAAAAATTGTTTCAACTTGTCGGTGACCTGAACACAGCAGAAATTACAGTGATGCTGACACAAATCTAAGAACTTACAGACTAGTTTACGAAATCCTGATACGTGCCGATACTTGTGAAAGCAATACAAAAATACTCTCTCGTACAAAATAATCAGGTCAATAAAGCTCTTACTGCAGTAGGTGAGAGACTGGTCACACAATTCTACATATTCTTTAAAGGTAGTGAACAAGTGCAAGCTCAGATCTTGCTCTGTCAGTATTTGAGAACAAGCGTCACAAGAGGATACAGAGGAACCTTTCAACTTGATGTGAAACTGATTGTCCTTATGAGCTATGTAACCGCTAAAGTAGGTGACAGCTCCATCCACCTCTATGGACTGGAACATTCCTCCAGCAATCGTGGGCTCCGAAAAAGTTGTAGCTGCCTCAATGTCTTCAAAAGAAAAAAGAACGTCCTCTGGCTCAGCCTCAGGAATCTAAAAAAGATGAGAATACAACACTGTTAGATAAGAGTTTCATAAACTCTACCGTTTCACATATATTAATTTGCAATATAGAAGTGTGCGGCTTTGAAATATCTACGACGGTTATGAACAGTAATCTTTCTCGCTGGACATAGGTTAGCAATAAAAAAGTTGCTTGCATACCCTTTCAACAATGTTCCACGTATCCACGTCTACGTCGTTTTCACCCACTTCAACATTGCTCTTCATTGGCGCTGTAAGAAGAGATGCTGTTGATACTTTGCAGTAAGAGTTGATGAAATCTTGAGGAATAAGGAACTTCTGCTTCTGGCGCATTTTTCGGAAGAATTTTTCTAACTCATCTTGACAAAGATTGCGAACACAGATGTATGGCAGAACATCTCGCGGAATTTTTTCTCTCAGCATAAGCACAACATTTATGGACTGAATCCACCCATCAATGAAAGAGCATTTCCGATTTGGATTTAGCGCTTGCAACTCCTTCAACCAAGGAATGTAACCCTGCAAAGTTTTTATCGAAGGAGAACATAAAGTCAGGGGTTTTCTAAGAGGGACTCGGTCAGCAGGAGATTGAGAATTCAATAAATCAAATAAGTAGTTGAATTTCTTGCCGAACATGCTGGTTGCTGCTGATGATGAAGGAATGGAATCAGTTGCAACATAAAAGTCTAAGGCAGCAGATGTTGTATTAGACAATACTTGAGTTGCAAGTTTAACTTTCATTTTTTGTGAAAACTTCCAATTGTAGACATGATGATGCGATAAACGGGGAACACATTTAATACTTCTGTTTTGCTCAATTTCAAAGAGCTTCTGAATATGCGTCCAAGAAGCTGAACAATCTAATGAAGAAATTCTCAAATCACCATTGTAGAGAAAGTTGCGAGCATTTTTGATCAAATGGGGGGGATCTTTGAAAACGAAATATTTCCTGTCGGCAAACTCGACAACAGGATTAGTTGGTGTACAGCCCATGTCTTTGAATGCTTTTTGCAAATAGCTGCCATGGTCGCTTCCCAATTGAATATTGAGGCCGTATCGCCGGTGGAATGGCGTTGGCAATACGGTTGTTTTTTGGTTGGAATACGCGCGGTTTAGAGGTTAAATGTCCACGTTATCGGATACAAAATCGCCCGCGAATCACCCGTGACCCGCCTTACCTACCGGCCGTGTACCGCCTCAGAACAAGATTCGAATCGTGGCTGGCCGTTCATGGATTATAGGTTAAAAAATCGCTCCCGGTTTCACGTGCCTCGCCTCATGGGGTATACAATATTGCACTGGAAGCTTTGGATCTTACAATACATTCACACTTAATGCATTGTGAATGTATTGATCCAATAAGCTCAGTACAATATTGTACACCCAATGAGATCGATGCACGTGCAACTGGGAGCTCAGGTACATAAGACAATGCATTAGAAATGACAAGGTATTCCACTCTTTCTGTAACTTTTATTACAAAAATTAAACATTCTCTACATTAAAATTTACATGAATATCTTACTTCCATTAATCACAGCCTTCCCAACAATGGCACACCAAAATAATATAGGAATTAAACATAAAATCACAATCCGTTTAAAATGATGCATGTAACAAACAAATATCAACTACATAAACATGAGAATGGGAATGAAATTTCTATATCACAAAGTTCCTTTCAACGCTCGTTTACATTATAGATTAAATTATTGGTCAATTTAAGCCTCCCTATCCGCAACAAATGAGATCGAAAGAGAGGAAAGGGAAGGCACCATTTAGTATGGAGGCAACACGTGGACTACGTTTTGGGACATATGTGAACCACTAAGTATAATTGCTCATTTGCATACCGGCATAAATTAATAGCATTTCCATGACTTCACTACCTTTTTTAGAATTGATTGTAGCTTACCAGGTAAAAATTATCGTACACTTATATTTCTCACATTTTTCTGAAAGACAAGAATGGATTTGAGCAGTGCAGTCGGTTTCTAAATTCTGCTACTCACAACCTAACCGAACCAACCGTAACAATCGCACAAACGTTTTAATCAATCGACGTTTTAAGGGAACGCGGAATCTGTGCAGAAATGGTATAACAACAGTATGTTGAGAAAAAATATCATGAAACAAGATCAAAGATGAAGAAGAAAGTAGGTGTTAAAAACAGGATAGCAGTGAATCGAAAATAGGTTGTCCGTAACATCACAAAAACATTTTATATCAACAAAAAGAAGGCCAACCTAACTCTTAGCTCGGGCCCTCACATTTTCCTCCCAAGGAGCGCGAGTTCCCATAGATGCAATAGTTGTATCCCTCTGAGGAGCGTCTGCATTATTTCTCGTGTCCCACAAGAATGTCCCCAAGTTTTTAATTGATTATACCTCCGCTGTAAATTAACATATTTGAAATATCTTTTTTTCACAATGTCGCAAATTTGTTTCCTTTTCAAATTGTTTAGTTTCTTTGAAAATCGTTTAATAACCCCTTGACAGTGATCGATTTACTGAAAGAGTTAGAAAAACTAATTGTTCAAAGGAAAGGCTTTAAAAACAACACTGGTGTTCTTCTTCATTCCTCAATACCTACTGTTAAAAATAATTCCACAACGATCTATCCTACATACCACCAAGTATTTAACCGCTCTGAGTGGTTATTTACTCCCTTATTTCATTATTTGAAGAGACCTAAATTGCAGGTCACTAACGATCAAAGAATTTTTATTGCATCGGAAAATGACGAAAAACTGTAAAAAGTTCGATGAACAATTAATGAAAAATTCCCAGGAAGGTACTCGTCCGATAAGAAAACTTTGTATCGCAGTTAGAAAATTAAAAATAAATTAAATGCTACTCTAACCTTGTCACACTTTTTCGATGCTTCATGTTCTAATACGATGAAAATTCTTTGATCGTTAGTGAGCTGCATCTTAGGTGTCTTCAAATGATGAAATAAGGAAGTAAGTAATGTATTGAAAAATGAAGAACACCAGTGTTGTTTTGAAAACTTTTTCTTTGAACAATTAGTTTTCCACCTGTTTCAGTAAATCGATCACTGTGAAGTGGTTATGAAACGATTTTCAAAAACTTAAATTATCCGAAAAGGGAACAAAATTCATTGCATTGTGAAAACAAAACATTTCAAATATGTTAATTTAAAGCAGAGATACAATAAATTCAAAAGACATTTTTGTGGGACACTCGGTATATGCAGGGTGTTGTGTGATGCGATGCACATATTTTAACCATTTACAGATAAACGCAAAATAAAACGACTTTCAGGCGTGGCACAAACCTCAAAACTTCTTTGTTTTCGAGAAATGATGTCCTGAAATAATTAAAAATTCCCGGAGGAATAGCCTGAAGCGCGCGCCAAATAAGTTAGATTTTACTTGTTGGCTGCATGTCAAGCCCATTCCAACGGGAATCTAAAATTATATCAGGTCATAATTTCTCGAAAAAAAACATGTTTTAAGGTTTTTGTCAGTCATGAAAATCGTTTTGTTTTTCGTTTTCTGTGTTTGGTTAAAATATGTGCATCTAATTACACAACACCCTTTATATATATGCATATATAATTCTTGATATATCTATACATCAAGAAATAAACGAATAAAATATATCATATTTTATTTTTTTCTTAAAATACAGATGTATATCAACTCATGTGTACAGAGTCCCCTTTCAACACTCATGTACAATTTACATTATATAAATAGTGTTCTTGATAGATCTCTCAAATTGTTAGACATTATAGAAATGATTTGCCTGCAGGGAACATTTTAAATATCATTAAAAAACATAACAAATGGAATTAGAGTTACAGTGTAAGTTTTCAATACCCTACCTCAGCTGGGTGACCAATGAACCAGCAAAAAATTTTTTGCCAAAGAAATGCATCATTCATAAATTACATAGGTAGGCACATAAAATTGACTGAATGTGCTTGTTTATTGACTGGATGCTGAACAACATTTCATATAACAAGTTCAAACACTGAAAAATATTTCATTACAAAACCAAATGGAAAATAAAGGCAAAGAATAGCACAAAAGAATTTCCTTGCATTACTAATGCGGCTTTACAGAAAAAACTGGAACATAATTAGCTAGCGCAATTTTCCACCATAAAGGATTTACAATAAACCATACCCTCAAATGATAGATAGGGTGCACTGTTGCACAAGACTCAATGCCCAGAATTCCAAATCTTGAAAAATAAATTAAACAAGAGAATAGTTGAAGACAGAAAGACGAGCTGACATGGACTTGAAAAAAAATAAATAAAAATGTCCATCATGAAAAGGCAAAATAATAATTACAATACAAAATGACCCAAATGCACATCTCTCTTGGACCCAGTAGGAGTGCTAAGTCCCAAAAGGGCAAGAGTCACACAACGCGGTGCTATTTTTTGGCCATGATACATATTTACAGCAATCCATTTTTCATTATAAACTCAGAGTTTTGGTTATCACCAGCGTTTTCTCTATTCTTGTTGGCACTGATACAAAGCTCTGTAAAAAACACATTAGTCTTATTTTTTGTTCAATGTTAGCATTTGCACTTGTTAATATCGCTAAACTATGTAACTTATTGTGACATCAATACAGGGTCAGCATTCAGCAAATAATTACACTTCCTCATATGGAAAAATTAAGTAACTTATTATGTCATCAATACACATTTGAAAAAAAGTCTTTGCAGCCACTCTATAACACATGAGTTTTATTAAATTTATATTCTTTTAAAAAATCTTGCAGAAAAATTATCATTGTTATTATTTACACAATGCAATTACGCCTCCCATAATACAACAACGGTATATTCAGGAGAGGGGATAATGGACCATTTAGAGGACATCGTTTCATGGCAACATGTGTCCCCACACAGGAGACCAAGTGCATTATATAAATAATTTTGTACTACAAATATTCCAACTCAAAAACGACATTAAAAAACAATATGGCTCATTCAATTCTATTTATAGGCCAAAAATAATTAGGCCAGAAAAATCGTAAATGAATAAATGTAACAAATCATGAGGAAAGAGCCATTGTGCATCTACTAACATAATTTTCTATTAACATAGCGTGAAACATAGCTGATTACCGATAGCTTTTTTACCAAACTCTCCACTAGAGCTACTTGAAATAAGTTCATGAAAATAATTTTTTCTTCTCCAAGCTTCCAATGTTCATGAATATAACTTGCAAATGAATCAAGTGAATGTGAACTGTTTTGTAAACTTGCTCAGTAATCTATCCAGAGTACTTTGATATGAATACCACTGCTCAAGTTTCAAAACAGCCGGACGAACAACACTTCTCATAACTCAGTTTAAAAAATTGAACTCAGCTTGAGCTCGCCAACCAACGTGAAAATCAAAAGATGAGCGTAACCGTCGATCGCCTCAAAATCATGGTAATACTCAATCAATACAGCATCAATAAACATGCTTTTAGCATCTGATGCAATACTAATTCACAATTTATCTGATGCAATAATTGCGAAGAACACAGTCACAAGAAAAATTCACACCAATCGTGACCTTGCTAAGTCGGTAACTTCCAGTACATCGCACGATGACTCACAGTCATGAACTGAGAGATCGCGCTCAGTGCTTTGAATGAGCCCCTAGATCAAGTTTTAAGTTACCCTAAAAATTGGCTCACGGACACTAACGTTTGAATGTTCGAAATAAAGTTTTGGATAAGTACATAATACTAGACGACAAAATATTGCAGATATTTCACTTGAGTATGTAAGGGTGTATTAGATTATGTTTTCTTGTTATTCAATTCTAATTCAAACTGGCAAGGCTAGCGTGAAATAACAATTGGTCTTCATTTTTTTCTAAGGAGTGGGGTGTGTGACATGTTTAAAACGCACGCAAAGACTAAATTCGTTTTTTACGGTTAAAGTTTAAAATTTGGTGCCATTGTTAAAATATACTAATTCTTCAAGTTCAAATATTTGAAAACAACTTAGACTAGCATCCTTTCATGACAATTTGGAAAAACCGAGTATTGAAGGTGATCTTGAAATTAAGTACATTTGCTGCTCTTGCTCCTGCGTTATTTTTGAAACTATTTTAGCTGATTGGGGAGATTTCATTAAAGAATGAAATGAAAACATACCAACAGCAATCGTAAGCACATAAATGAACGCAAGTGAGCGCACCGATGTTTTTATTGTAAGCATAGGAAAGTAAAGTGTTCATTTATTATGTTGTGAACATTTTGAGAGAAGAATGAATATGAAATAAAATTGTCGACGTCTTGTTTTAAGCATAATGCAGTGTACGCAACAAGGTCAAAACCCCCCGTTTGATGGGTGACGTCCATCCATTTTACGCTCGGCGATAATTCGCTGCAGGACACTACCTGCAGCACACCACCGGCAGCCCACCACCGGCAGCACACCACCCGCAGCACACTTCCGGCAGCACACCACCTGCCGCACACTACCTGCAGCACACCACCGGCAGCACACCACC
>JACJUY010002649.1:22714-66074 GCA_014220935.1 Platorchestia sp. MABIK | reverse complement strand
CTCAGGAAATTATCTGTATTTAACCGCTTGTACAGTACCTTTGATTTTCTCCTGAGCCTTTTCCTAAGTTTCCTCTGAGGAGCTGGTCTGCTGTTCTCAAGGGCAATTGTCGTTCCAGAAGGAGAAGCGAACAACCGTCGTTTACAAGGTACCACTGGAGGACCTGTGTCTCCAAACAAAGAACTGCTTCTTTTGCAACACGAATTCTGCAATAAATTGACAAAAATTAGATTGTATATTATATTTATTTCCCCCAACTTGTCGAAAGTATTAATTGTTCACATATATCAAACTTTTAAGTGATTGGAAGTTTAGGTTTTGAACACAACACATCTAATTAAAAAATATGCCACATTTAATCTACATGGATTGGAATCACAGTTCTTGTCAGTTTTCTTTTTCCAAGGTTTCTAGTATTAAACTATGAATGAGTTCAAACATACCAAACTGTATAAAGTGAGTACCAATGAGAGACAGGATAGCCCTGTTCAGTACCCAAGAAAGTCAGCGAGTACCGCGAGCCCACCCTTCTAATGAATCAAGCATTATAATTGGATGCATTGTGCAAAGATGCAATACCTAAATGTGTGCATTAATTCAATTCCAAGGACACAAGAAAAAAAGGATAGTTCAGAAATATGCTACGAGAATCACAACTTAATTATATTTTTGACTCAGAGATAATTATATTATTTCATGATAGATGCATTAAATCGAGACGTGGAATGATTATAGAGGTAAATGAGTGAAAGTGAATATGGTATTGACACTGATGGAAATGACAGAAGTTAGTTCCCACAATAATTCTATAAATGCTGTTGTGTCTTAGAATAATGTGTATGTGATAACTTTTCAGCAATCTTTCGAGCTTTTGCTGCTAGCACTCATCCAACGCTGTCCAATTCTGGCTTGTAACTTGAACAATCTATCTCGCTACAATTCAAAGACACTTCAGTGAAGTCCGAACTCTGGTTATTTAAACACGACTGTGTCGTTTCCCTCCACAAAGATGAGCAGCATTGTTTGCTGGAAGCACTGGTGGCAGGCTTTGAGGTGCCATGAGTGGCAGGTCTCGAGGCGGCAGGAGTGGCAGGTCTCGAGGTGGCAGGAGTGGCAGGTCTCGAGGTGGCAGGAGTGGCAGGTCTTGAGGGGTCAGGAGTGGCAGGTGTCGTAGCACCAAGAGCAAGAGGTACAGTACCAGCAGCTGATGGAGTAAAAAGGGAATAAATGGGGAACAGTGATATGGCATCTCAAATGAAATTGAAGCACAAATTTAATTCTTCCAGAACCTCTACTTCATGTCATTAAATTCTTACTCATTAATAGAGAAGGCGGTTTAAGGTTCCACCCTATAACATAATTTCACAGAGCAAGTGAAAGGAAGCATCTAGTACGCAAGGAAAACATTTAAGTACAAATAAAAAAGAAAGCCTACCTCACCATCAGCTCAGGCCCTCACATTCTCACTCATGAATACTTCTTCCAATGAATACAAAAGTTTCATCCCACTTATTGTGAAATCATCAAATCTAAGTGATCCTTCATAATGTCAATTAGGCAAGGCCAAGTGGTAAATTAAAGTTCTGCTGCACTGTAAGGGTACATGAGGAATTAAACACTGGGGTACAGAGGAGGCTCATCAAAAACTGGAAGAGCTCATCTAATTAAAGGAATACAAACAAATTTTTGCCAACCAATACTAACATGTCAACACAAACACGGCACTAGGTATTTCTCACTCATGAAGCAAGCTCCTGAGTTATCCCAGGATTGTAATTCAGATCATATTAATTAACTTTGGTGTCGGTAACAACATTTTTGAACTTTTCAATTATTTTTCTTAATTCAACACTAAATGTATATTGAAAAAATTGCTAGTAACATTTTGACCCCTGTATTATGAATGAAATAATTTCCAATTCTATGCTGAAGTTTGTTTCCCTACAAAAAACTTTCTTGGCTATGTTTCATTGAGTGTAATCATGAATTGTGTGGCATCCATTTCCTGGACATTTTAAAACATGTGTGAATACCATTCTCAAAAGTATTTGGAAATGTACAACCCTTTCTTTGTGTGAACTAAGGCTTCATAAGTGGCTGCCATGCACTATTTAAATAATTGTAAATTGAGCTTATGGGCTTCAATTTTCACATAGGATGAATATTTCTTCAAGTGGCCTTGACTTTTCCAAAAATTTCAATACATTAAACTCAATGTTAACATCCTTTTCTTCCATTTCAATATTCCTCAATTGGATTGGGGAATCATCATTTAAATTGTAAAACTACTTTTGTTAGGAGTGGCAGGTGTTGCAGCACCAGGCATTGTGGCAAGAGGTAGGGCAGACTTTGCACCAGGAGTGCCAAGGCTTGTAGCACCACGAGCAGGAGGTACAGTGCCAGCAGCTGATGGAGAAATAAGGTAATAAATTGGAAACCGTGATATGACATCTTGCATGAAATTGAAGCACACTACACAATGAGTGATATTTCCAACAACCTTCATTTTTCCTGAACTTCTACGTCATAGCATCGCCTAATAACACTTTAGGAGAAAATAAGTCAGTTTAAGGCTCCAACACCATAACATCGTTTCACAGAGAAAGTAAAAGGGAATGAGTAATATACTCCTGTTCTCAACTTAAATTTACATTAGACTCATTTCATAAGGTGCTCCCAAGTGTCCCGACGTGGTGTCCCCAATAACCCGTGGTTACCAGACTGGCCGCATTTTGTTCAGTAGTGGAAAATGTCTGACAATGGAGATATGTGATTTGGGGATATGCAACCTTCAGGTATGACAGGTCACTACAACCCACTCTACATGACTATCTCAATCTAGTCAGTGTCTCAAACTCCAAGCATGTTTAAGAAAATTTTTGATAGCATCTACAATAATGAAATTACAATCCTGACCCAGTCCAGCCAGGCAAATCATACCACAATCATCTTGCGCACATCTGGCATAACACACATTCTCTCAACACATTCAAGACACTCTCTCTCTCCTTCTCATACTTGCTACGTACAATCCAGGGACAAAGTTTTCAATTAAATTTTTAACTCCCCTATCACACTGCTGACCTAATCTACTGTTATTCTAATTCCACCTCTACATGTGTCTATTCCCACTAAATGTTTACAGCATACAGCTAACAAGAGTTGACTTACAGAAATACCATGATAAAACATTTCACACTTAGGCACATTCTTTCCAACATACAGGTTAATGCAGACTTTTACGCCCTGCAAAGCATCTACTTGTTCAATCCAAACACCTTTGTGTGCCTTCCCTTTTTTTCTGGTCCCTAAACTCATTCCACGGACTGTGCCATTCATCCTTTGTAACTCTGTCATTCAAACATTTTTTGTATATTGCATTGTTTCATGTTTACAGTCTTTGTTCTCATTTGTTCTTTCTTTTTATTACTTTTAATTGTTAACCATCTGAAATTCACTTTACTTCTGAGTCTCATTCTTTCAATATTTTGCCTTGCTACGTCATACTGTGGTGCCAAGGGGAACAAAATATGGTTCACATGTGTTAAGTTAAATCCTAAACACATTTTCATGCTGCAAAAGTTTAGATTTTTTGCAACAAGAAAAATTTCAACCAATAAATGTAGAATTTTTTGTATTTTTACAAGCATAATAAGCTTCATCACTTTTTAATGTCAAAAATTGATCGTGGTCTCATTAAACATGTAATAAACATTATATAATAAACAGAAACAGAATTCTGAACATCCAATTGGAAAAAAAGGCAAATATTCAAAATCTTCAGCAGTTGTGCAAGAACACACCATTTGGGCAGAACTCAAGTTCATGGTAGAACTTGAATTGTGCTCCCTATTTCTGTTGACAAATCATTTCTGCATCAACTGAGAGTAGAATAAAGTTTCTACAGAGAGTGACAGAGCCTTTGTTGATCTTAATATCAAGAACTTACAGAGAAAAGGGCTATTGGAAAATTTCAAAAATTATCTTGCAATACCTGTAGAACCAATAAATAGGTTCCTTCCTTCCCTTCAGTGGAAAATTATCATTTGAATGTAGACCTTTTATTCAAGTAAATCAACCCACTACCCAGCTTCTAGCCCCTGTATCTTGTAAACAGTTGTACTGATCCATATGAAATTTTAATTTGTTACTGGCAGATCGGTTGCAACGTTTGAAAACGTACCAGCATTGCAGTGGGCAGAATCAATAATTTAATGCTAATATAACTAATCTGTTTTTTCGTTTAAGAATTGGTTATTCTTCAATATATTTGAGCACAGCATGGAAGTCAGTCCTCAATGTTACGTTTTAATATAAGTTTTTCTTTATCCACAGAACATCATTTGATTCAAATTTAAAAGCCAAATGGGTTCAAAGTTTCCTATGAAAATAAATTATTAATTACTTAACGCCCAGCTGTCCAATAGGTTACCGATATCAAGTGTTGTGATCAGGGTTAGGTTAATCGACTTATTCTCTGATTGCAGCCAAAGCCAGATGGGCCAAATGTTGCGCCTGGCTGGCTTGCTTGCCTGGCTTGCTCCGAACAAAGTGGTAGTTGGAACGCAGTCATTCGGCAAATGGTAATTTATTTAATTTTGTTTTCATTTGCGTAGTTGATATTTACTAAAGCATTCCAATTTATCAGATGCTTTAGCTGCAGTCGGGTATGATGAAGATAAGAAACTAAAGGCGTCAGCCATCCAAGAGGTCCAGCGTCGTTGCAACGATTGGGCTGGCTCAGAGATGATGGATTGAATCAGAAAAGTGGCGGATGAAACCAGTACACTTCCTCAAAGTCTACTTGCTTCTTCATCGCTTACTTTGACCGCCTCTCAGTCGCCTTTTTGGCTAGCTTCGTCGACATCAGGTCATGATGCTCCTCCCTTGAGCTGGGTTTAGACAGAGGGTGCTTTCCCCGGGGCAACGCCCTTTCTCCCTCCCCGCCTCTTCAAAAAACCCCTAAACCCTCGATCAAATGCCTCTCACCCGTTCCCCATGCGTGTCGTCGCTGCCAACGTTCATGCTGGAAAAACTCATGAGCGACTGACCAGTTTTGTCAATTTAGCGGATTTTCGGCTAGTTCTAGAGTATTGAGATTCCATCTAGCTCCTAAAAATCGCGATCTAACTCCTAGCGGAAAATCTAGAGTATGTGAAGTACGGTTTGGCTATAATTTACCTACTTGTATATTTTAGGCGCAATTATTTATAATTATAGAAAAAAAAGTGTCGACCTAATGATATAATTTCTAGCGGTCAAGTTCAGTACATGTAACGTTTTTTTCGGCGACACATCATTCCATGCCAGCGGCAGCCAGTCATGGGTTGGTTGCGGTGAGTAGCGTGTGTTAGAAAGTGTGACGTAATCACTTATCATGCTTAAGGAGTACTTTCGATAAAGTTGGAAGTTTTTTCCTGAAATTAGAGTCTGGCTACTGCCTTACCAGGCTGACAATGCAAAGGCATATTGGGACTATTGTAAATGTACCATAAACATAAAATCGTGTGCGCTAAAAAAACATGATGTGAGCCAAAAACAACAACAATTTTTCGCATGTTGGCGGGAATGTTCGTCAGTCAAAAATCACAGCTTTTGATAAAGACGCTACAGAGTGTAGCAGAGGGTAAATCATGTTTGCAAAACGCAGAATGTAGTTCCTTCGCAATTGCTGACCATCTTTCGTGAGTGTGTTGCAGTTCATTTACTGACTAAAACGGCACAGGGCATCAAACTTCATTTCACGAAGTGCATGGAAATTTTAGCGAATGTTCTTGCACTTCATTTTTTCAGTAAACTGTGGGCTGATATATCTCAGAAAAGTTGAACATACTAATTGCTGAAAGCACTGATACATCAGATGATAAGTCACTTAGTGAGATATTTTAGCAAATCATTCAAATCATTGAGAGAGGATGTTTCCACACAAGTCGGTCCGATGCTTATGCCACTCAATTCAATGGTCAGGGGCCAATGCTTGAGCAGAAGCCCCGCTCAGAAATGTAGATTTTATTGTTAAAGAGACCTATAATTGATTCCCTCAATCAGCTAAAAGGCAAGCGCCTTATTCTGCCGTAACTACAATGGAAAAAAAAATGAAAAGCATTGAAGTAGCATGAAACATAATGAGCTTATTACAGTATAACAATATTGAATCCACGACAGAACTTTAGGTAGAAGTAACTGAATCTAAAAATGCTGCAGGCAACATCCATTCAATCACGTTTCTTCCATAGCAATTAATTTATTAGCATTGCCACGCTCAAACACCGATGAAGAAACACTTTTTTGTTAAATCTTTTTTAGTCCATACCTGCAAGTCACTCTTTAATATCTTTAAAGTGCTATGCTGACTTATTATTTGTTGTAATTTACTGTCAAAACCAAATATATCATTCAACAATTATCTAGCGGATTCTAGCGGATTTCTGTTAGAAATCTAGCTCTTTGCTGCGCCATAGAGTTGGCAACACTGCGACTGACTTGGCAGTGCATAATTGGTAGTCTTAAAAGTAGGTTGTATATCTCAGTTGTTCTGCCGTCATGTCCTCATGCCTAATCCCAAACCAAAATGTTTCCCCTTATCTAGAAATGGAGCGAGGGCTTAAGTTTTAACATTAATAGATTTATTAAAAGCAAGGCGTCAGTCTAATTGTACTTATTGTGCCTGTAAATATAATTTCTTTATGAAGTACTATAGCTTCTAGGTTGCCGACTTTGAAATAATCTGTAGCTGAAATAATTATCCATTTAATTCAAAAGTAAGTACCTGTTAACAATCGTAACACATAATTTTCGCTGTTATGCTATTATTTACACAGGATCACTCGTGATATGACTTGGATATAATATGTGGAACTTATTTCTGTAATTCTTGAATTCTTCACCAATACGTTGATGTTCGTGTGCCGGCCTCCGTGGAATAGTTTGCAGGTTCAAACATGAGGTATTATCGGCATTACAAAAATTTCTGTGGTTGGAATGTCAAAAAACGGATGTCGAAATAACATTTTCATCTACGAATTGAAGAGTTCATTTGGAACTAGTCGTTTCCTCAGGGGGATACAATTATTGTCTCTATGGGAATTAGCGCTCCCAGGGGGAAGATGTGAGGGCCCTAGCCGAGAGTTAGGTGGGCCTTCTTTTTTTTTAATAAAATGTTCTTTGCTATGTTAAGGACGACCTTTTTCGGTTCACTGCTGTCCTATTTTTCAGCACCTACTATTTTCTTCTTTAACTTTTATCTTGTTTCTTGAATTTCTTTCCAAACTTTTTGTTTCTATGCCCCCTCTACACAGATTCCGCATTCCCTAATGTCCATGCTAAATGGTGCCTTCCTCTTTCCTTTCTTCGATACGCTCTTTTTTGTAGCGGTTAGGGAGGCTTAAACTAAACTATTATCTAATCTAATCTTGAAACTAGTCTTTACTGATCGTACTAACTGATGTCGGATCTGTTCATCTATTTCTGGTCCCAAAAAAGACCCCACTGTTTGTCGCTTTTTTCTTTGGATTTCATTTTGTTTTATTGAACAGGAGGTCTCGGCATTACGAAAACTTCAGAACTTCAGAATTGAATGTCAAAAAAATGGATGTCAAAATAACATTTTTATCTACGAATTATTGAGCTCATTCGATACTAGTACTTACTGATCGTACTAATTTGATGGGGCATCGGTTCATCTATTGTTGGTACCAAAAAGAACTCAATGTATGTTTTTTTCTGCGGATTTTATTTTCGTTTAATCGAACAAGAGGTTTTGGCCTTACGAAAATCTATGTGCCTAATAGCACCAGTTTTATGGAAAAGTTCCATTTGGAAAATTTGAGTTGTTTATTTTTTTTATGGTGTGAATGTCTTGTAATTTTAGAATCCTATAGAGAGTACAACCGTCGGAGCCGCATGGAAGCGGGAGGTGGAGGGTAACTTCTTCTGAAGAGGTATATCTGTGGAGGATAATTCCGCCCTCTGTTACTTGCCACTCGAAAGCATTAGTGCGGGCCCTAGCTGTCGTATCCTCATCCCAATTAAAAGACGAAGATGTGTAGTGGTTGAGAGGGTTGGTCATTGTAGATATTTGATGTTTAAGAATGGTAGTGTGCAAATTTAATTTAAAATTGGTAAAGTTTTCTTGGTAATCGGTTGCTTGATGAATCCTTTTGTGGTGGTAGTTAATTTTAAATGAATGTTTTATACCTAGTGTTTGCAGTGATGAGTCTTACAAACAACCTGAGATGGAATTCTTTGCGTGCCGAAGATATTTTTGTAAGAATTTATTTCAATAGTCAAATGTCTGCTGTTGAAATTGAAATAAATATATTTATTGAACATCTGTAATGTTTTAACCTATTTATAAATCAGTGGCGATTTGAAATGACTTTATATTGTACTTTGAGACTTATCGTAATAGTCTCGTGTTCAACGATGAAGATGACAATTTGAGCCCTCTTACTGTAGCATTCATCTGCATCGCAGCTATTTTTTCCAATAATGCATTGTTACTTGTTACAACAGGCCTCACCCTGTAATACTAATCTGTTCAATTATCGCAATTTGTAAGAAACTTGATGAAACATATACAGTATTAAACAAATTTGTTGAATTTGAATAAGTAATTTTGATAATTTTTGTGAAGTCCAAATTCACGGTAATTGGACAGATGCGTTTCACGAGATGTGGCTTATTGTTTTTGGAAGCAATTTGCAATTTTTGGGAAAAATCGTTGCACTGCTTATGAATCTCCCGGAATATAGTGGTTAGAGTAGCCATTTTTAACGTTAAATTACCGGTAGCTATCGTAAGTTTTGAACGAAGACCGACTATAATTACCGTTTAACTACCGGTAATTAACTGGTTGGTATCGTCGGTCTTCGTCCAAAATGTACGGTAAAAAAACGGTAATTTACCGTTCATCAGATGATAATATGAGACATTCGCGACACTAATTGCGAACATATATCGTCGGCTTATAGGAAGAAGACGATGATAACTACCGGTAAATTCAGATGTAAATTATCGTCGGTCAGACGATAAATTTCTGATTGGGAGCTGTGGAGAGCAAGCTTTGGGTGCACACTAACCTTGGGGCCTTTTTCGGATTGTATGCAACCAGACTCCAGCATGAGCAGCTTGAACATTCAATTAAGTGATGATTTTGTTGCCCCTATTTAAAGTGGAAGGCAAACAATCAAAGAACCTCCTTCATGTAGAGACTCATTTAATGGGCACTTCAGCCGAAATTGGTAAAGACACCGTTCATGTTAGTAGTGGATCCTAGCTCCAAAATTGTGGTGCCTGCACCATGGCCTACCCCAGTAGCAGATACATGTACTGATGTCATGGGCAGTGGGAGATTTTGTTAGTGTAAATGTAAAAGAAGTAAGAAAGATGAGAACATTTTGAGTACGGTGGAGTCATTTCATTAGAAATTTCTTAATGTAATGGAGAGCTCGTTGCATCAAAAAGGAGTGCTGGAAATGATAATTACATTACCAAAGCTTGCTATGAACTTGAGCTGGATCAAGTGAATGGCCTTGCTGATGACAAACAAATGAAATTCATTTCGAAACTTATTAAACTCTGTTCTAAGAATTGTCAGGTGTTGGATGTCATTTACTGGTCTCTTTAACCAAATTCATAAACTTTTCTATCAATTGCTTCCCTTCCTGTGAAATTGTTCCTTTCTTTTATCTTCATGTATGGTAGGATCAATTAAATCTTGTGTATGAAAGTAGCACATCTAGGGACAATTCAATATTATTCTATAATACGTTACAGACCATCCTTTTATTTTTGTTCCCCTCTGACTTATTTTTCCACCCAAATACTTTACCCTTAACCTTCATTTTACTTCATAAATCTCCCGATTTGTAGTTTCTCTACCACGGGGATATAACCAATGTATCTATGGGAAATAACGCTTCCAGGAAATGGATGTTAGGGCCCGAGCTTGTTGAAATAGTATGTTTTTGGTTTTGTTTTAGGGATCATCATTTGTTCGGCTCATTGATATCTTTCTCTTCAGCACCTGCTATCTCCTACTTGCGTTTTTATCTTGTTTTAACTCTGGTAAATAGGCTGTGATGCGTATAAAAAACGAGATATTTAAATATTTCTCTGTGGTACTGTTTTTATTTTTCGGTGAAAACTTGTTGACTTCAGTTTGTAATGGATGACCAAATGTAAAATATTTAATGATGTTGATTTATTTGAACCTAATTAATATCAGTAGTCAATTAAAAAAGTATGATTATGTTATGTTACAGCCGCCTTTCGCTTTGTTATTCATATTTATCCATTCGGGCAGCGATAACTTCGAATGGAAAGGAAATGCTTCCCTAATAGCTGAAAATACTCACGGTACGCACGGATTTAAATAATGTCACACAGAAATACATGCATTAACGTCTGTGTACCGTGCTATGAAAATGCAAATTGTGTACAATAATTTGTATTTTTATGCGTTTCATCAGCCGCCTGTTATGCAACTTTATGCTCAAATACGTTTTCGAGGCGGCGATAATTCTCGAGGCAAAAGAGGTCTTTGGCGACGCTAAGGCGGCTATATATCGCTGCCTTGGTGTCGATAATCATGCACAAAAATGCATGTATAATGTACAACGCCTTGCAGTGGCCGAGTGTACAGAGCGCTTGCGTTCTGTGCTTCATGCACGGGTTCGAGCCCTGTGCGCAGCAGTTGGCGTGAAAAACGCTGACGCGGCAAATCAGAGTCGTTGCCTGCAGTGTGGTCACTGTCCTCAAGGAATGTTACCTGGGCACTAAACAAGAGGAAAATAAGGCCTTAAAGCTCGGGCGTGACTAGGGACCTAAGGAACCCCTATCATGTACATTCCCTGTAAGAGTATCATGCCAATGATACTCAGCCACTCTCTACTAAGAGAAAAAGGCTTGGTATATACCATATATAATGTACAACTGTACAACGGAATCAGATTGTAATGAATTTATTGATGTGCTATCATTTTATGAGCCTAATTTTCTTCGTGTGAATACACTCCTTTTAACACTTCTTTTAATAAATCCCTCTTTAAATAACAGTTTCAATTTTTTAAGGTAACGCCTGCGTCGCTGTTGACCAAGTTTTAAGGGGAATTTTGTCCAATTTCGCTCCATCCTTTCTACAGTACCTTAATTGATTGACGAGTGTTGATTCAGCAGTGATTTTCATGACAGAACTCACTCAAAAGTCAATTAGATTGGGGTTTGGACCTCACAGAGGGGGCCGTAGGCTTAATGAAGAATATAAGTGAACTGTATGAAGATATTTTTATCCTATTCTTGAAAAATAAAAGATTGCGCATTATTTTATCAATGAAGCGTTGGTTGGAGAGTTAGGACTTCTTAAATAAAATCATTATTACTGGTTCCAAGCAATTTTTCAAATGCTGTCGATAAATATCTATTTGCCATTTTAATGAACACGCGCAAACATTTCCAGTTGCTTCTGATATTGTTCTCAAACCATGCAAGTTTCCTGTTTCAATCAATGATCAAACGCCACTGTAACTACGACAGCAACTACTGAGATTGTAATTAACTTTTCCCACCATTGGAAGTTCTCGCTCAAACGGCTCAAATCAACCAAAAAAATAAGTATTTAACACACTCTTCCGTGAGATAAAAGGAGATGTTGGGAACAGGGATGACGGTTATTCTTAGTTGAATATCATTAACAGTAATTTTCTCAAAATTGGAAGTGACTCTGCTTTCCGAAGATTAAATCATGTAACACCTAAGTTCTAACTCTAAGAATGTGAAACACTTTGTCAAACCCCGACCATGCCGATCGAAACCAGACTAAAAACTTTTCATTTCTGTTCTCTTACTTAACTTGGATTTCAATGGCGACCCATTTACGAGCCCCCTCATACAGGGTGGCGCATAAGTAATGCACCCTTTAAAAAAATTAATAATAAATAAGCTATGAACGGTATAACGAGAGGAACTCTTAAAGTTTATTTACAATTCGGATCCTGTCTACAGATACCCAGTGTATATTGTGGTAATAAATAAGGATGCGTTACTTATGCGCCACCCTGTATGACTATAGGGTTAATTGGAAACGATAGAGGAACTTTTAAAGTTTTTTTATATATCGTATCCTGTCTACAGATGCTCAGTGTATATTGCGGTAATAAATCTTTAAAATTTACTTTCAAAAGGGTGCGTTACTTATGCGCCACCCTGTATTTACGGGTACATCATTTACATTGCAGCCATTCGCAAATACGACTGCTTCAAAGTTTATTTCGTTATATGTCATAATTTGACCCAACTTTGTGTTAGCGGTGCTTTCCAGACTAGAAAATAATTACGTTGCATATTTCATTATTATTTCAGGATGTTTGTGCAAGCAGCTCCTTAATATGGAAGACCTCATCTGCACCAGATATCGTACAAGTCTTTGTTAGAGCCATTTTTAATTATATTGTTAAAGCCTCATGATTCCTTCTTTGCCGCGACTGAAGATAATTTACCTGTAATCAAACGACATTGCATTCACGTCTGAAAAAAGCCACACTATTGACGTCACTTCATCGAATGAGCGATCTTAAGTGAAGTATTACCGACCACTCAGTGCGATTCAGATTATCATTACAGAGCCGCAGCTCCTGCGTCCGCAGGTTACGCCGTTAGAACCAGTTTGACTGTAGGATCTCATACGGGTGAGCAAAGAAAGGTTAAAATAATGAAAACAGCAACTCCCATATTGTAGGAACAAAAAATATTACTGGTATTTGTATAGTTTATATAAAGAATTTCAGTTGATTTGATAAATAAGGGAAGGACGAAATAGTAGGTATGAGATAATACATAATTATTGTTAATAGGGGTTGGGCCTCTCCAATGTGATTGACGGATTACATCTAATAAGTAAGGGAATAAAACCCTTCAATGGGGGATTGTTAGGGGGGAAAGAATATGTGAGGGTTAACTTGTGGATAAGTACAATAAAAAACGAGGCTATATGACACACTAGCATGCACCATCGCATAAGATCAAAGGTCAGAACTGCTACATCGAAAGTTATTACGCATGTAAATCATACGAATGACAGTCACTTAGGAAACAACATTACGCTTAATAAATTTGCGATAACTAATATGATCAAATTAAGTCTTGTTAAAGCTTTCGAGCCATATTGCCAACTGGACGGGTTGAAACGGATAGGTATGAGAATGTGAAAAAACTTTTGAAGTGATTAGTGATTTGGACAGAGTGAATCATGGGAGAAAGTGAGAACAACATTTTGGAAAAACCTTGGAGAGCAATGGATGATTTCGGACAGAAAGAAATCAAGTAAGCTGAGCAGTCGGCCAAAAGTTACACAGACGCACGATGTGGGTTGGGAAATGCGGAAATCTAAAAATAAACTGTAAGGGTCAAAATACATAAAAAATGACACATTTACTGGCGACAATATTTACATACACATATATGCACACAATTGTGAATAAATATATATCCAAATATTTATGTGTGTGCATATATTCCAAATAGTAATTCCTAGATCATCATAAAAAAGAAACATTCTTTGGTTTTTTAGTCTCTTGACTCTCCCGTCTCACTTTAAAGTCATTTACTTCCTTCAAGTAATTCTATATTATTGAAAGGTCTGTTCTTCCAGGAGAGAACAGAACAAGAGGTGGAGAAATGTGAAGATGCAAAAAAACTGTTGGGATTTATATGCACAAAATTATATAAATGCTAATTGCAATATACAGTAACCTGGTGGAGAATAACGCACATCCCTACATACAATTTCACGTGGAAACGACACGGTTAGTTGCTGGTTTCGTGGATTTTAGCTGGCAAAATGGATTTGCCACTGAACATGCTCATCATAGCCATATTAGTACATTGCATGCTGGATTTGATACGTGGCGTCCACGTGGGATTTCCTATTAGCTACCACATTCGCTTTAAATGAATATTTCCACATGGAAGGCACGTGTGTTTGCAACGTGCACACTTGATTTTGAACGGCTATAAAAACATTGCGTATATAGAATAAAATTGCTGTTATTCGTTTTTTGATTAAATCGCAAAAATATCTTTCAGAGAACATATTAAATACTGCATTTATAACCAATCAATTTCCCGTTTACACGTCTGATTAGTCTCAAATTTAACTGCCATTTGCTTCTGGGTCAAAAATATATATTGTATTATTTGTCGTATTCAGGATCAAGCTGAGATAATAGAAATTGCGTGTGCTATAAGATCTAACATTCGCCTTTTCAAGACTTAGTTGTGCCTTATTCATTTGCAATGCTCAATTAAAACATTTGTAATAACTAATAAGGTTATCATGGCCTGCAAAATATATGCTGATAATCTCATTGAACAAAAAATTGTGATAATTGAATTCTTTATATGCGTGGGGTACCATTTCAAAAGCTTTCGTTTGATAATACTAGAGGACAGAACACACCAATGAATAAAATGATACACACACATGTAACTATTTGGACAAGTTTTGACGTTTCGATTTTGAAAGCATGCGCATCTGGCAGCTGTTCAGACTTGATTTCACGGATCCCCCTCCCCTGCCCCTCCTCTCAGACGCTTTGGCGCCCATGGTTCAATTTCCGTCACTCGTGACCGTTACGTAGTTCAGCTCAAGACGTGATCAGTGTCAATAATTGTGCTCCTCTATATTCCAAGGAACATCATTCAATTCACAGTATTAGTGAATCCTTGTGAATGAAAGGGATAATTAACGAGACAAGCTTTTCACTGTCGATATTGGAGACATTAAATCTGAGCATAGTTCTAATGCTCTGCTGGTTAAGACGAAATAGCTGGTAAATTACGTTCCATTACTTGCTGTTGAACTGTAGCTAATTTTGGTCATTAACAACATCTGATTTTAATACAATATTTTCTCTCACGAGCACTCCGTTGTGATGGGAAGTGATAAGTTACTGGAAATCGTGTCAGATTATTATTCAGAGTTTTAATTCGTATACTTGTGGAAGCATTTCGATGGGAATGATGGCTTAAGCCATTTCTCCAACTTCGTTGAAAGAATATTATAGCTTTTAATTAACATTGTTGTACCAAACTAGTCATAATTGAAATATTATTTTTTAACGTTTTTTCTCAAACGTTTACTGTGGTGTTTGAGCTAGAAAATAGATATATATATATACGTGAGCATTTTAATTTGAAATAATGAGAAATCCATCAGTACAATTATTTGCTTTGTAAACTTTTGTTTCTTTTTTCGTAATTTACTTCGTTGACCTTTATTTTGAGGGTTTATCAGTCTTCACAAAATGGATGAGGTTTGTTAGTATAGTTCATTTTGTCAATGTTTTGCCTTGATACAATAGAAATATATAAAGAACAAATTTACACCTTCAAATACATATCCATGCATTGACAACTATTATATATGAATTTGAATGTATTGGAAGTGAATTGTTAGAAAATGTTTATGCATTTGAAAGTTAAATTCATTCTTCATAGTTCATTTACATATAATCATGATGTTTCAAATTTGGAAATTGAAGTTTGCGCTGCAATTATGTTAAAGGAATTTAATTTGCTTCTAAGAAATGTTTACAACATCCAAGAATGAACAATTCGGCTTGTACAATTTCTTGATTTTGAATGAGGAAGTTTGCGCTGCCATTTTATTATAGGAATTTGATTTGCTTTAATAAAAAAGTTACAATTCATAACTGAACAATTCATCTAGTATCATGATTTTTTGAGTTTGAATATTGAAGTTCGCTGCCATAGCATTAGTGGACTTTTATTTTTTCTAAAAATCGTTGTAAAATTAAACAAAAAATTACTGCCTGACGGCTAGTTTTTCCATTCCAAATTAATTTGGCGGATATCTGCTTCAAAAAAAAATTGATGCATGTGCTTTTACCACGAATACCTATACCGGGTGTCGCACAAACATGTTCCAGACTTTTTAGTTGATTATATCTCTGCTTTAAGTTAGCATATTTGAATTGTCTTTTTACACACAGTAGTAAATTTTGTTTTCTTTTCGGATAATTTAAGTTTTTAAAAGTCGCTTAATAAACATTTAACAGTGATCGATTTACTGAAAGAGGTAGAAAAACTAATTGTTTAAAATAAAAGTTTCAAAATTAACACTGGTGCTCTTCTTCATTTCTCAATACCTAGTGTTGAAAATCATTTCACAATGAAAAATCCCACATGCCATCAAGTATTCTAACCCTCTGAGAGGTTATTTATCTGCTTATTTCATAATATGAAGACACCTAAAATGCAGCTCACTAACGATCAAAGAATTCTCATCGTTTGGAATATGAAGCAACGAAAAACTGTGAAAAAGTTAGAAAAGCATTTAATGAAAAATTCCCGGAGAGGTACTCGCCTGATAAGAAGACTCTATCGCACAGTTAGAAAATTAGAAAGAAAATTAAATGCTCTTCTAACTTTTTCACAGTTTTTCGTTGCATCATATTTGAATACGATGAAAATTCTGTAATCATTAGTGAGCTGCATTTTAGGTGCCTTCAAATGATGAAATAAGGTAGTAAATAACCTCCCATAGGGCTTAAATACTTGGTGGGATGTGGGATATATCATTGTTAAATTATTTTTAACAGTAAGTATCGAGAAATGAAGAAGAACACCACCGTTGTTTTTAAAACTTTTCCCTTGAACAATTAGTTTTTCTACCTTTCTTAGAAAATCAATCACTGTATAGTAGCTATTAAACGATTTTCAAAAATTCAAATTATTTGAAAAGGAAACAAAATTTGCTATATATGTTAATTTAAAGCAGAGATATAATTAATTGAAAGTCGGGGACATTTTGTGGGACACCCGGTAGAGCGTGGTATAAGTTATACCATGGAGGGTTCATAGTTTTCGTTCTTTGAAAGCCTTAATTCTAGAAGAATTCAATTTTTGAATTTCTCATATTACAAATCAATATGTACAAAGAAAATTAAAAATGTTTGAATAATGGAATTATTCAATGCATCTTAGCCTGGCCGATAACCTACATTTTACACTCTAGAAAAATATCTCATTTCGCAAGTTGCTCCGAGATCGTTGGTTGAAGTCTCATTTACAATGCATGTACTCCTTTATGAATTGAACAGCCTTGTGACATAAATATGAGTATAATACTTGTATATATGTCACTAAAACACGCAACAACGAGTGGTGGAGGCTGCCATGAAACCCTATGAATACTGAGATGCCATTCCTTTCGCCACTAATTACTGTACCGGCCAATAAATTACTTCAAAGCAAATTGCGGAACATTTGCGATGAGTTTACATAAAACAACCATATATAGTATCAAGGATTAGTGCGGGATGGGAATGGCATTTTGGGGGGACGTGTTCTAATTTTCGATTGAAAACAGGTCATCTGCACCAAGACATGACAATGCAACGGCACCGTCACACCGGAGCGACCAACTAACTTTGACAACCACATGGAAACGGTGTTTAATACACGTCGGTAGAATACATGGTAAGTCTGCTTCATTTATAGATGGGACCCATGCGTAATTACCACACGGATCCTAGCTGGCAGAAGCGAGGGATAGCCACGAGGCATGTGGCTTCCATGTAGGACCCTCATCCTCTACACGTGTCCTAACCATGTGAGTTCCAGGTGGGGCCACTTTCCAAAAGTTCATGTGTTTTCCACATAGCATGGGCAGGTAGAACCCATATGGCAAACATGGAAAATCCATGTCATAACCATATGGCTTCCACGTGACCTTGTATGTAGGGATAGAATCTAAATTTGTTCATTAGAAACACTCTTCAGCAATACGGCGTTGTGCAGTTCTCCAAGTAAACAGGAAACGAATAAAAACAAACGTATGAGCGCAAACGCCCCAACACAACTGAAAGAGAAAATTATAACTAGATTAACAGTCTTCCAATTAACCTTGCATTATTTAATACTTAAGGTATAACAGCAGAAAAACACTAAATATCAAGCCGAAGAAAACAAAAACGTAGGATTAAATTTTGTTTTCTTGACATTTAAAATGAGCCAGTAAGGTACGCAGATACAGCAACAAGGGCATTATTTGACGATTGATTCTTCCTAAGGAAGAAATTTTAGTTCAAAGAAGTAGGTGATTAGTTCAAACTTAATTATTTCTGTTTATGGTGCAAAATTTGTCACGTGCTTTATTTTTAACCGAAGAACAACCCTACGGCTTACAGAGTTTTAATTAGGAGGAAATCAGTAAGAGGTGCCAGTCTAGTGTAGGCATGCGATTATTAGTGTTACAAATTGCTCTAATCTACTGACGCAGTTAAATGGCACTAAGGTACGGTTAAGGTAAATGACCCTAAGGTGCGGCTAAGGCTTAAGGTTAAATGGCCCTAAGACACGGTTAACGTTTAAAAATGACACTCGGACACGGTTGAAGGTTAAGGTTAATTAGCCCTCTGGCAGAGTTATGATTTAAGGCTAAGTTAATGGTTACAAAGCCACCAGGGCACAAAACACTGAAGGCCGTCTACCGGTCGGTACTAGAACTGGACTGGACAGGAGCTCAAGCATGCAGAACTGTAAATTATCATAAGGAATAAATAACGGCCCCGTTAAATCAAAGTGTGTGTGAAAAAAGGAAAAAGACTTAATAAAGGAGGTACACAACGGTGCTTGGTAACGAATTTTGCCTACTTCTGACTGTCTTTATGATGAAAACCACGTTCGAAGTAAAAAGCCATGTTACTGACACGTCTTCATGAGGCGTTCTAAATTGTCTAACAAATCAACATTTTATAAGTTTCTCGGCCCTACTGTTGCGTCATCGTATGTTAGAGTTCATATTTTGCATGATACTTAAGAATCATTTCCAAAGATATTTTGTGTCCTGTGCCATCCGCCTCCATTGAGACAAACTATACTGATATAATTAGATACTTTGACATTTTGTTTAGTAGATAATGTGATGGAATGATTCATTTCGGTCATCATGATCAAGCGGTTATTTTGGGAACCAAGTCAAGTGTGTCACAAACGTCGCATGTTCAAGGCAATAAATTTTCGTGCATTTTCAGTCATTTATATCTGAGTGGCAAAGCATCGTGGTGGAAGCGTCAAAGAAGTGGAGTTTAAAACCTTGAAATTAACAACAAAAGTATTTAAGGTACATTACATTTTTCGCATGACTGTACACTGAAGAATGAGATGGATGTGCTAGTTGAAACCCAGTACGAAAGCTCCTACACCGATTATCCCCCACTCAAAAATAAATAACTGAAAATGCTAGGAAAATTGAATGCCTTGATAAAATCATTCCATTGCTTACTCCCACATCTTCTAACTGACAGAAGGAATTAAGAAATGAAAAACACTTATTTCATTACTGACCTTGATGAACGCGGACAACTTTGTATTCCAAAGCCGTACTATTTGAAATATAAAACAAGTGCTCTCGAGGCCAGGAGGATTTTCTGATCTTGCATGAGTCCTAAAATACAAATTTTCATTGTTATCAGTGATTTCGAAATAACACGAATTCATCACCTCGGACGATGATCATAAGAAATAATTTTGCTGTGTTTGGCCTTTAAAATCACAAAGACATCGAAATAATTTCTCAGAAGTGAGGTGGTACGACGCGCTCTCTTAGGATGCGAAGACTGGGTACGTGGAGGTGATGAGGGTGCGGGATAAGAGGTAGGCATTCATCTGACGCCGACTTATGTTAGACTGGCGTAAGCTAAACGCGGTCTTCGCATAATAGATGCGTGCCAGATGATTATGCAGAGGACCGCAAAAGATTGTACAAATGCTTATGCGTTGTGGCGAGAACACATCTTTCCCAAGAATGCGATTTTGATTTTTTTCGAGGCCATGAAGGAAACTACATTGGGCAGGTGAAGTCTTTCCACGTAGCGTTGCAATCGTTTGAAAATGCGATATAGGTGGTTGTGTGAAACATGAAACTAACCATCCATTAGAAAATGACTAATTTTTTCACAGGTTATTAAAAGACCAATGTTTTTCACGGACTGATACAGATTACCAGTCAAAGAACGAAAGATTATGTATTATTCAACTCACATATATATGGTTATTTCCGTGAGTACTAATAACGTTGAAAGCCTTTCTTACGTGTTAAGCATTTCACCTTACAAGTACTGCACAAACATATGAAAACATTCTTTATCACGTAGTAGGCTTTTTTGAAAACATTACTGTGCAAGAAAGTGACAAGTTTGAGCCCTAAATAAAGCTTTGGGAGATTTAACGTATTCACAAATAAAACAGGCATGCAGGCGATGAAAAGTATCTCAGCTTCGCTTTTGGCTTGGGTGGCATTTTATATGTTTCACCTTCTTTTATTTTCGTCCGAATTGATACTGACATTGGAGACCGTAATCTCTAAGCCTACATATATCCAATTGAATACACACGTAATTTCAGTATATTTTATGTCTTTAACACTTCTCTACCTCGAAAATTTCCACGAGAGCAAGCTGGGAACACACTGAAAACGTCAAATCACAATACAACTTATTCCAGCAATCTTTCTCAGTTTCATCCAGTGTTTTTCCACAAATCAAAAACTAAATAATATCATTTCATTTTTTACTATATTACTTAGAATCATATGTTCAGTTGGATTACTCGCTAGTTATCGCGCTCCGTATGCACATTCTCACCGCTTATCAATTTTTCATTAATGTCAGTATTATGTTATTGTTAAGGTAGTCTCCGAAAATAGCGAAAGAAACAAGTAAACTTAAAATTTTAGTTTAATCCTTTTTGATGTTACAAGTTCAGAACATGGCAAATATCAGTGAACTGCACGAGAATAGTTCAACTGAATTAATTCATTTCATTGTCTGATTATCGAAGTCATATCAAATTGGTACAACACATTGATTTACCAGGAACTGAACTTGCTTCAAATTGCGAACCAAGCCTAAGAATGTAACTTTCCGTATTTTTTTGTTTTAAATATTTTAGGTTTTCCGTGCTTTCCCCAAGTGACATATAAACGCACTTTTATTTACTGAAACCCATGGTACTTGTGGGTTATCTGTCACCACTTGTTTAGGGTAAAAAGTGTTATTAGAGAAAAAAGTGAAAAATATAATTGTTTCATGAATATTGAATTTATATTCTACACAGTGTGAATGAATTTTTCATGTGAGAAGGTATCCTTGTTGATTAATATCAATTTCTAATGAAATTTTTCTATTTGCCACTCAATATATAATTTATCACTGGGACCTTCCTCTTCAGTTCTTGGAAGGTCCCAGAGATTCATTTTGGCCTGAAAAAAACAAAAATTAAAGAAATGAAAATTAAAAATATTTTAATAAAGGGAACCTAACCTTAACATCAAAATAAAGTCATAAATTAGAAGTGGTGTGAGATAACACGCAAGTACCAAACCCATTTTTGAACCCTATTTTCGACGTCAAGTGTATCAGGACTGGCGTGTCATGTAGACTACATGAGCGTAGAAGAGACCCCACAAGGTTTAGGGTAACTAGTAAGTTGCATGGAGCCAAAAGGAGCAATGCATCATGAGCGCCCCAGCTTCATTGCGTTTCAGTAACTTCATGAAGTCCCATATTTCAATGTTAGGCAAAAGTACTAAGCGGCGATTAGGCTGTAGTGTATTAAGAGAACTAAATTGAGCTGGAAGCAGCAAGTTAAATACAATTAGCTGGCTAGATCAAGTACTATGTCGCACTTAGCGTCGAAGAAATCAAAGGTACCAAGTTGAGAATATCGAGCTTAATTTTAATTTTTTTAGCGCCATTTTCACCTTTATTTTTCACCTGAAAAGTAGTAGGTCGATAGGAAGAAATCCATAAGCCCACCTCTAAGGTTGAGCTTCACGTAGATAGGAATGTGAAGCAGCAGGAAAATCGCTTTATTTGGCGATTTTGAGAAGAGTTCAACTGAATTAATTCATTTCATTGCCTGATTATCGAAGTCATATCAAATTGGTACAACACATTGATTTACCAGGAACTGAACTTGCTTCAAATTGCGAACCTATTACAATTACACATTTACCTATGGAAACATCACACAGGCGCATGCAAACGCGCCCCACACAGAAATATCTCAGTAGGTTGACTCAAATCTTCATTTGAGTTAGACTTATTGGGGGATATGAATTAAGAATCCAAAATACATAGATCTACTTTGCTATTTGTGGTACTCAAATTAGAGGAACTATTTATTTTTAGGGGTGCATGAATTACTGACAACGATCTCGAATTACTGAATGCAGAGAGAAAAGCATGCGACCAGTTACATGGGAAATTGCTGAATTGTTTGCAGGGTAAGTAAATTGTTGAAGTTTGGTACTATCAACGTAAGTCTACGAGCAGTCTTGTGCAGCAGTATCGGATGTGCAGCAGTCACACTTATAAAAACAGACACAACCACTTCACAGGCCCTATTTTAGCGGTCTTTTCCTCTTAAAAAATGAATTTTGAAACCAATTCTATTATGGGAACCATTTTGAAAAATTGGAAACTTTTTTCTATTGGACGTACGTCTATGAAAATTTGCAGACTACTAGATCTCTACATTCGTAACAACATTTATTGAAGAAGTTTTTTTCATTTGTGGCATAGAAAATTAATTATTCCTTATAATTAAAAAAAAAACATATATATATATTTTCCATAACTCCGAAGTTTACAAAGCTAAAGCAATGCGGTTTGTTGCATTTGAAAGTAAAATGTGTGCTCTAAAAACGCAATTGCTCGCTTTGTGCGATTTATTTCATTACGAATTTAAATAAAAATTTTTGAAAGAGGTAGGGTAAAAATTACAATTTTAGGGTAAAAAAAGTCTACGGAAAGTTTACATATTTACATACAATTTAAAAAATAAACAAGCAATTGCGTTGTTAGAACACACATTTTACTTTCAAATGCAACAAACCGCATTGCTCTAGCTTTGTAAACTTCGGAGTTATTTTGGAAAACGTCTTGAAAACTTACTTGTTTTGTAAGAGATTTTTAAGATTACCAATGCTTCTTCTCCTAAAGTTTTTGAGCTACAGTTATGATTTTGGTATCATTGGATGCAGAAAAACGAGGGCTTTCCAGAAAATTGAATAGTTTTCAAAATTTATTTTTGTTTTAAAGTTATGACGTCATTAATTTGAATTTTTTCGAATTATTTTATTTTCTTCATTTTAGTTATTGGAAATTTGAGGAAATGCATTTAATTTTTTGGAATGTCCACGTTATTCTGCATCCAATGACACCAAAATCATTTCTGTAGCTCGAAAACTGTCAGAGAAGAAGCATTTAGAAAACCCCCCCAAAATGTCGTTTTCTATGATTTCCCATTTTCTTTTAATGAAAATCGCATTTTGTCTTGAAGGATAAATGATTCTAAATTGCATTTCCTTCCAGTGTACCAAATTTCATTGCTCTAAATTCAATAATAAAAAAAGGTTCGGAAGGGGTACGCTTACCTTGAGGAATATGAATGATGATATATAAAAAATAAAAAAAAAATAGAAATTTGAGGAAAAACATTAAGTTTTTTGGAATGTCCACGTTATTCTGCACCCAATGATACCAGACTCATTACTGTAGCTCAAAAACTGTCAGAGAATAAGCATATAGAAACCCCCCCCTCCAAAAAATATCGTTTTCTATGATTTCCAACTTTCTTTCAAAGAAAATCACATTTGTTAATAGAAGGTAAATGATTCTCAATTGCATTTCCTATCAGTGTACCAAATTTTATTGCTCTAGGTTCATAAATGAAAAGAAAGGTCCGTATGGGGGGATGCTCTCCCCTCCGAGAGGGGAGAGCATCCCCCCATACGGACCTTTCTTGGGCGCTGGCTCTGGGATACGTTCCTGATATTTCTACAGACATTCGGGGACATATCTCAAACTCTTTTAAAGAAATAAAAAAAAATCAGGAAAATCTCACCTTGGACTGAGATGCTCCAAAATGGTTCCCTTAAACACTCTGATGTCAACTAAATTAAAAAAATCCTACTGACCAGAGATACACTTTCTCTATTTAGCTCCAAGGTCAAATAACCCACAAATGGTAGTTGTATGCACAGTGTCTGCTTTGCTGCAGTCAAGGTAACAGAAAAGGGACAGAATTTTTAATCAAAAATTTTTCCGATCGAATTTTCAATAATAAATTGGGAATCAAAATATTGATAGACAATTATTTCATAAGAATATCAATTTCATGGAGGAATCTTTCCACAGTTTTAGATATACGATGTGCACGATGAAGTGTGCACCATTTATGGAAAATTTGACACCTTTTTTTCCCACACCTTTTAACGCCTAAGAAAGTTAGGTAGTTGTAAACTCAAAATTGACGACCATACTAAGAAATTGCATGAAAAGTATTTAAAAACTTATTAAATATTGAAATCATCAACCAAAGCATTTGATTACTCATCTCAAGATGTGTAATTTATCTTTCATGGGTAGGTTATATGATGAACTGGCTTGTACTCACCTGTATAACAGGGTTTAAAACATAATTCATCATCTTCGATGTTTTTGACAACCGCGTCAATACGGAACCTGCAACACAACACCGTCACTTCGACACTGACGTCTCGAGACCAGATATAAAACATTTGCAGCACGACGATAGAGTAACGTACACACCCATGCGCGACTTTGAGACCATGACATTGATGTAAAAATGAACAGCTCTCATCTGTTTGACCGCTCTCATCTCTCAAAGTTACATTTGTCGTGTACAAGAATTTAAATGCAATCAATTCAAAATATGTATAGTAATTCATGTGAACTGTGGTTGCGCTCTCCGATTTAGTGATCAATACCTTCGATCGGTCGAATGACCACCATCGAAAACGCAAGGGATACAGTGATACATTTTCGCCGACAAGTCGAGGCACGTTTTTAGGCATTTTCGCTGCGAAATGCAGGTAAACGGAATTTTATTTATGGAGCTTGTACAGTATATAGATTTTCACAATGTGGGGAAATGTGCTACATTAAGAATAATTCAATATCTTCCTATTATAGCATTTACTGCAATTGAAACTTTGGAATTACCATTCCATTTTTTCAACACCTGCGCCAGCAGTCGTAATAGTCCCCTCTATTCCTCCTGCTGTGCGCTGAACTTTCTTCTGTTGGAGCTCTGATAGTCACTAAGGTAGTTCAATGATGTGCTACTCACTGAAATTGGCACGTTATCATGAGATGCAGGCTTAGAAGAAAATTTTTGAATGTGTCACCAGGGACAAAGAATTCTGAAAGGATATATCACATTTAATTCCCCATTTAATAAGACTCTGATAAAAACTATAATTCGAAAAATACGTCTAAATAGCCATGAAAATTAGCGTCTTCTGGTCAGTTGTAATATTAAATCTATGGAAAATGATTTCCTAATTCGCTATGCGCTGCTCATCTACCCCATTTTGTCGGAACTGCTACTCTGAGCCTTTTTCATTCAAAAGTGTTCGAGCTCTTCTGCTGCGATCTCGCTCGACTGCAGCCACTTCAGCTGAAGCAAATTGGGTTTGTTACTATCAGCACACAATAATTCATAAACCTCTTTGTCACTGTCCGTTCCATTATCCTGGTTTACTTCAGTTATAGGGCAGATCTGCGCGTAATTGGGACCATCGGCGATCTTAAGGGAAATATCAAACAACAGAACGAGGCTCAAAACGCGAATGGAATATAAACCATCCCACAATAGCTATTTTGTTGCCATGCATCCATTCAAAGCCGTTACGTATGCTGCCATTGTTAATGGGTATCTGATTTAGCCTGAAAATATTTTCATTTTAACAGACATTCGTGAACGTCAGGGAATTTTGTGGGAGTTTCTGGTGGTTGAATTTCATCTACCTTTAATGCCAATGAAAAATAATTAGCGAGATAGTTTAAACAAGAATGATATCACAGACTTTGAGAGTATTTTTGAGTGGCTTTGAGCATTAAAAATTACAGTTTCTGATTCTTAACAATGTAGTTTTCAGTAGCTCTACAAGGTTGGAGTTGAAGAATTACAAGTCTCTAATGACCTTCGTAGTATCATTTTTCATCTGCATGTGTAATGAAGGAAATAGATAATAAAAGTCTCTAGCCTTGAAAATATTCCAAGGAACGCAATAGCATGTGTGATTAGAAAGTGAAAAAAGACCGGATCTATTTTAAATGTGCCATTGATGTATCATCAGAGGAAAATAGCTTGTACGGCCGAGGGTTGGGTTATTAGTGGAGTCCAAAAGCGTTTTCGTAACTATAGATTCAAAACGATCTATAGCATACTGGATATGTTGTCTTACGCTCCAGTGATCCTAGAAAATCCCTGAGTCAAAAAATGATATTTTCTCAGAGACAAGAAATTTTTTATTGATAAATATTCGATAAAAACATTTTGATATGAAACCAAATTTAACTTTATGAAGAAACACTTTCCGAAGAGGAAAACTTCAGGAGAAAACGAAAACTTTAGGTTTCTAAAACACCATTCGAACTATATATTGAAAGGATGTTATCATATGAGTAGTAAACAGAACACCACTTTGGACACAGTTCACTACAATAACCTTTCAACAAATATAAACTCATAAAATCAAATATAATTTAGCCAAATCGACTAGTTTTTATTATTTTTACAACCAGAAAATACTTACACAAACGAGCCACTCATTTTTAGATATAATTCCCATTTTAAATTTAGAAGTACAAAAATGAAAATAAAACACCGTTTAGTATAAATATTTCTATAGACTAATTTGAATTTAAGTACAAAATTAAATTCGTTGATTTTTCTATTATAGAAATATTATAAAAGCCACACAAATGAGAAAGCGTGGTTGAACTGTGCAGCACGGCTCGTTATAGCTGTAATATGTGTATTAGCTGAAGTAATGTATTTTGAAGTCACTAGTATTTTAAATATTGAATGCTACGTATTAGCGTTGACATTGAGCATTACATGTATTTAAAAACATGAAAGTCATTATTGTTTCATCCCAAATCAGTATTGTTTTTTGATTGAATGGATCAACAGTTTCTCGTCTCAAAGTATTTTCAATATTTGGTAATTTTTTTCTATATTAGCATTATTATCCAATAGTTTCTGCGTTAACTTTTTCAAATTTTCTATTCCATCCACATTTAGAATCGTTTCTCCATCTTGTTGATGAAGATTATCTCCAAATGCTTCGACACATGAACTTTTGTCGCTAAAAAAGCTTCTCTGATTAGCATGATCTAACTTTAAATTACGGATCCCATGTTCTTTCAATTTTTTAATTTCATTTTTCAAAAACTCTAGGTGTTCTGAAGTGCCCATACGATCAACTTCTATTCTCGCCTCCGCTATTTTACCACGTTCATTGAGATTTTGCGTAATTTCATTGAATGTTTTTTGAAGACCTGTGATATTCTCATTTAGAGATGCTTGGATAAAATCAGTTCTGTACTGATAACTATTATTGAAAAGATTTTCTCCTGACTATATAATTTCAAAAATGAAGCCACAAATTTTCTAAAAGGTGGTGAACATATTTTTTATTCACAGCGTGAATAAAACTTTTTTTTCTTACATTGGAAAACAAATACTTGCAAGTCTTCTATTATTTAAGGCCACCATTTCCTAACATTTTCAGAAATTCGATTTATTGTTTTTTTTTTATTGCTTTAAAAGAGTTTGAGATATGTTCCCGAATGTCTGTAGAAATATCAAGAACGCATTTCAGCTCTAGCGCCCCCCAGAAGGAGGGGAAGTACATGTACGAGGCGTGTCCGTAAAATAAGTTCCACTGGCTGCCGCTGGCGCTAGGATCGTTTCTATGCGCGGCCAGGCAACAGAGGCAGGTTGTTTGGTTCCCCCACTCCAATCCCTTACCAAGCCTGCGACGTTTCGTCTTGGCTCAGCAGCCATTTTACATTTTCGTAGGCTACATTTTTTTCCGTAGACTTATAACTTCAATCGGCGTTCCTGAACAATATAAGTTATCAAGACATTTGTTTCAAATTCTCCGAAATTTACAGAGCTAGTGCAATGTGGTTTGCTGCATTTGAAAGTGAAATGTGTGCTTCAAAATTCGGCTAAAATGGATGTTTAAAAATTTTACGTGAAACTTTCCATAGACTTTTTACCCTAAAATTATAACTTTTACCCTACCTCTTTCAAACATTTTTTCTTAAAGTTCGGAATGAATTCAAATCAAAAAACTGTCTTAGCCCAATTTTGGAGCACACATTTCACTTTCAAATGCAACAAACCGCACTGCTCTAGCTTTGTAAATTTCGGAGAATTTGAAACAAATGATCTTTATATATTTTTTGTATTATAAGGAATCAATAATTTTCTATGCCCTGATGAAGAACGCTTGATAAAGAAAAGTTGTTTCGAATTTAGAGATCTAGTAGTCTGCAAATTTTCATAGACGGAAGTCCAATTGGAAATTTTTTTGAGTTGTAGTAAATGGTGGCCTTAAATCGAAATTTTGATCTTCATCAAGATACGAGTATTTAAAACCTATTCCATGAGGTCCTGGTTGTGAAGATAATGGTGATTTTTTTTCCTTGTTGACCAAAAATATTAACTCCTATCATTTTCACTCATATAATTTTAAATTTTCAAAATCTTCTCGAACTCTTACTGATATCAAATTGTTCACACGTTCACTCAAACTTTCCACTTCTTGGTTTAATTTTGTATTTTTATCAGTCTCATTCTGATGTATTAATTTAAACTGATCTAATTCACTTTAATCAGATATGATATCTCCCGAAAACTCCTTGAAATGACTTTCTACATCACTCAAGTTTTTAGCCAGTTCTTCTATCTGTTTTTAATGGGACTTACTCTGCTCGTAAGTCCATAATTGTTTTGTTAAGGTCATAGAATATTTCTCCACTTGATAAGGTGACGCTGACGTGCCATGCGACCCCCTCTCGCCACTCCTCTTCCCTTAGGTGCTCCAGAAGCTTCAAAATATTTTACTGCATAACAAATTTGTCAACAAATTCTGGATTTTTGACTAGACTGTAGCCATAGCTTAATATAAGTTTACTCTGAACTGACATGAAGGTCAGTTTCTGTGTTCCATGAAGGCTCATCACAATCTTTCCATATGACCAAAAGCTTTCCTTTACTTGTCTTAAGAATTTTCTCAATTGCACAAGCATCACTCCTATATTTTGAAAGTTCTTGTTCATAAAAACTTATTATTATTACTTTACCAGCCACATCTTTTAATCTATAAGTCACTGGCTGAATAGACAGTATTTGGGATATAATAAATAACTCATTAGTGAAATTTGACAAAAATAACCCTTACTGATAGGAGGCTGTGCGTTTTTTACTTATCCTCACTCTATCCCCAATTTTGAGTTTTGGTGATTCAGTTGGAAGAAATAAGTTATCATAAACCTTTTTACTGTTGTTTTCCAATGATGCTTCGTTAGGTGTCATTTTAATTGATCTATGATACTTATTATTGTAATTTTGCATTATATCTTGTAAAATATTCACCGGTTTTTTGATTTTCCGATGTGTAAAATATTTCCACATTTTAGTTTTTAACGTCCTGTTGAAGCGTTCCTCAACTTGCACTTTGGTTTCATTTTTTAAAGTAAACCACTGAATGTTATGCTTCCAAAAAGTTCCTCAGTGGATTTATTTATAAATTCTGAGCCTTTACCAGTGTGAATTTTAGAAGGAATTCGTTTTTGAACTACTTTTAAAAAAAGTTTTGATTTCTTCCCCATCTTCTTACTTAGTGAAATCGCACATGCATTTTTACTGAATTTGTCAGTTACTGTTAATAAGTAGTTTTTTCTTTGATCTTTCTAGTTTTGCATACCAACCAAATCAGTTTGCCATTGATCATAAATTCTTGATACTTCACCCTTCTCGTTTTAAAATTCTGTTTTTTTTGTTTATGTAGAGTGTGAGTTTTTTGAGTTTGTAACCAATTCTGCACATGAGTTGATGATAAGCCGAATTTTTGAACAATTCGATTCATTCCAATAAAACTGGCTTAAGGATTATAATATAAGTAATTTATATATGAAGGTTATAGCAAAGAAGAACATTAAAATAATTTTAACGGGACGTTTCAAGCCTCAGCTCATCATCAGTCCAAATCTGCAAAAACAGAATATACAGCACATGCATTGCAGAAAAAAAAGACATAATCACAAAATTGCTTTTCAAGGATTCAAATTAGTGTCTGTATACAACAAAGACATGACGTAAAAACTGAATAAATCTTAATACCAGAACTTCACTGTACAGAATCGTAAATGCGACTTAAAATGGAAAAATACAATGTAGTAATACAACTTGAAAGTGGAAGGTCATAAGGACAGCTTACCAGCAAAAATGAAATTTTACCAAAGAGAGAGAAAGAGTGAAATGAATGAGAGAGAGAGAGAAAAAGAGAAAAAAGAGAAACAGAGAGGAGACAGAAAAAAACACAACTTCTAGAAACTGGAGTATAAATGAAAACCTTTGTGCGAATATTGTTGCACAAAGAATATTTAATATTGTAGAAGCAAAGTCAATAGATTTGAATTGATCGTTACTGAAAATTTCTTCACACGGACCATACAGTGCTGCCTCATGTTGGAATGGGAAGGTGCTCCTAATGGTCGTCCCGTGCAATGTCTTCTTCGGCATGCTCTGTGACTCTCATAAATAGTGCTAGGCGGGTTGATCCCACACACCGCGATACGCAATGCGCTCAATTATTGAATTCATATATGGGTGATGATCACAAGCCCTTGGGAAGGTTATCTTTGAAGCGAAAAAAAAAAACATTGTGAATTTGTACAATAGAATTATGCGAGAGCCAGTCACTGGAATTAATTTACTAGGGATTTTAGACAGTTCATTTTTCAATTCTTCGGATTGAGAGCAAAAATATGTTAGTGAGCAAAATATAATGGATGAAAATTGGTCAAGATCTCTAGGGTTCTACACATATTAAAAAAAGATTTCAGAAATTTTCGTTCTAGGCTCATCAAAATTGAACGAAGGTCCGAAAAAACATGCTCAAGTTGAATAGAAGGGTTATTAAGGAGTGTTACTACCCTAAAATTCACATCATTCACCTAATTTTTCAAATGTCACTTTTCACGTTTCTGTTGCAACTAGTTTAACGAAAATGCGTACAGATATGTGAAATTGAAATCTGAACACATTTTCTTCCAAATTTTTTCGATTTTCGCAATGGGAAAAAAGTTATTGGCAAACAAGAAAAATACGTATACCTGCGCAAAGCTTATCTCCCTCTACAATTTTTTACGTAGAAGCGTAATTTTGATCTCATTCGACGCCAAAGGACCGTAGATACCCCGTAAATATAGCAGCCTCTGACAAAGGCAGTCATTGAGATCTGAACCTTCCTGCAAGCAAGTAAGCATTTTGGATTTTTCTACAGATTATAGAAGTTGATACTCTAATCCACTTCTACTGTTTTATTTGACTCTAAACGTAATATATGCGCTTCTTTATTGTGTTAAGTCGTAGCATTAAAATACAATATTGAATTCAGATATAATGTTGCTTTGGACGAATGTTGGATGTTGCTTCATTGGATATTTGTTCATTATTTTACCCGGATGAAATAAGAATGAGAAAAGGAAGAATAGTTCAATCAAAATCGCGGAATGAGAAATGTATATCTGCTAGTGTTATTGGGTTAGAATATACCTCTACACAAACCGAGTCAAGAGAAGAAATCCAAAATGACGTTATTTTCGACGGTGCATTAAAATATGAACGTCGGTTGTCATCTATGTCTTCAATTTCCATCTATCCGGGATGGAGGACACAATGAGTCTAAACGAACTTATGGCAATGTTAAAAAAATGTATACGTATTAGAGTGAAGCTTGAAACACCACTTATGTATCTAAACGGGAATTGTGATTTTGAGAGTATAGTTCAAATGTTTTGCGATGAATTCAAAGTAAATGATGCAAAAATGAAAGTAACTAATAAACATCCACGGAATTATTTCAAACTCTATGGGGACATTTTAAAAATAAATCCATCTCCTGATGAGAAAAAGCTTGCGAATAGGTATCTGTCAGAATTAAATTAACAACGTGTGTTTTGGGGCTAGTAAAGTGCCGTTAGAATGGAGTAGTGCGTGTGTAGTTCCGTTGTACAAGGGGAAAGGTGACAGGTATGAGTGCAGTAATTCTAGAGGTATAAGTCTACTGAGTGTCGTTGGGAAGCTGTATGGAAGAGTTTTAATTGGAAGAGTGAGAGTGATGGCGGATCGTGTGCTGGCTGAAGAACAATGTGGTTTTAGAAGTGGCAGAGGTTGTGTGGATCAAATGTTTGCTGTGAGGCAGGTAAATGAATAATACTTGACAAAAGGGAAAGATGTATATTGGGCATTTATGGATTTAAAGAAGGCGTATGACAGAGTGGACCGTGAGGCTCTGTGGCAAGTTGTGAGCTTGTATGGAGTGGGTGGGAGACTGTTGAATGCGATCAAGAGTTTCTACATTCACAGCAGAGCATGTGTGAGAGTAGGGAATGAGGTGAGTGAATGGTTCCCAGTTCTGACAGGTGTGAGACAGGGATGTGTGATGTCGCCGTGGTTGTTTAATTTGTTTATGGATGGTGTGGTGAGGGAAGTGAATGCCAGAGTGTTGGGAAAAGGTGAGCAGTTGGTGGGGCGAAATGGTGTGTATTGGGAAGTGTGTCAGCTGTTGTTTGCAGATGATACAGCGCTTGTGGATGATTCAGAGGAAAAGCGGAGGAGACTGGTTGCAGAGTTTGGTAGAGTGTGCGAAAGGCGTAAACTGAGGATAAATGTGAATAAGAGTAAGGTGATGAGATGTTCAAGAGGTGGAGTGTTTGGAACTTTGGATGTGAGGATGAATGGTGAAGTGTTAGAAGAGGTAGATCATTTTAGGTACCTCGGGTCAGATGTGGCTGTTAAGGATAGCTAGTATGGAAGTGGAAGTGAGACATCGAGTGAGTGAAGGCTGTTAGACATTGGGTGCAATGAGGAAAGTTTTTTGAATGCAGGAGTTTGAGTATGAATGCTAAGAGGGGACTGTATGAAAGCTTGATTGCGCCAGTTTTGTTGAATGGAGCAGAGTCCTGTGGTTTGAGAGTAGCTGAGAGGAGGAAGATGGATGTGTTTGAGATGAAGTGTTTGAGGAGCATGTATGGAGTGACAAGGAGAGATAGGATGAGGAATGAGTTGGTTAGGGGGCAGACGGGGGTTATCAAAAAGCTGAGCAGGCGAGTGGATGCAAGAGTGCTTGGATGGTTTGAGCATGTGGAAAGAATGAATGTTGAGCGGCTGGTGCAAAAGATTTATAAGTCGGAAGTGAGTGGTATTAGAGTGCGAGGTAGACCACGGATGAGTTGGATGGATGGGGTGATGCGTGCTTTGTATGAAAGGGGTCTGACTGTGGATGTGGCGAGAGGGATGATTGCGGACAAAAGTGAGTGGGAGCAGTGCATATGAAGGTAATTTTATTTTTGACGCTGTACTGGGAGCTTGCTCGCGTGTGATGGGGTTGACCTGTCTTGTGCGTGGGGAGGGGCTGCACTCAATGAAGCGGTCGGGGTAAACCAGCTATGGCTGTCGGGCCTGACTGTGGAAGGTGGTTGTGCTGGGCTGCTGCTGATCCTGGCAGTTCTGGTGCGGCGAGTGCTGCCTCTCTCGCTTCCTAGTGACTAAGGGTGATGATTGTGGCCTGCTGTCGGCTACCCTCCCATAGGGAGGAGAGGCTTGGTATATGTGTGTAAATTAACAAATAGCAACGTAAACTATTACTAGGGGTAAAATTCCCGAAATCAAAAGTGATTTGAATTCCTTAGAAACATGCCCATGTTGCATTTCTTGATGTGGAAATTATACAATCAAATCAAAAAGATATTCGAATTCGGAAAAAAAGAGAAAGAAATTACGATGAAGAAGAGTAACGTGTACAACTACACATCACTTTATAATTTTGTAACTAAACATTCAATTTCAATTCGTTTAAATAGATCGTTCAGCAATATATTAGAAAATAAACATTTAGTTTCGACTTTCATTGAGTCATATGAAGAGATTAACGAAATTTTGAGCCAACCAGTTCAAGTTTCATAGCTTAGTTTTACATCATTTCTTTGTGTAATATTTATTCATTGATGTTGAATTTTTTTGAACCTATAACGCTTCTAAATAATGTTGAGAGTCCCACAACCACTGGACTTATTCCATTTCAAGCATCGTTTTACTTCCAAGACTATGGAAAAACTTTCTATTACTTCTTCCTAAATAGATAAGGAAAATTGAAGTTTACGTATAAAAACTGTCGATGGCTTTTATAATATTTCTATAACAAAAAAAAACGGAAATTCTTTTTATCGAGAAAAGTCTTTTTGGGAGATTAAGAAAGTTGAAATAAATATTTGAAAATGAGTTGGTTGTTTGTGGGAGAAATTTCTGGTTATAACAAGTGTCAAACATTAGTCAATGAATAAAATGTTGTCAGATTTTATTAGTGTATATTTTTGATAAGGTAATTGTGGTGAACTGTACTTTAACCGGCATTCATCCTGCAATGATGCAGTTCGTTTATAATAGTCCCCTATATTCCAAAATGATTTAAATATTTCAGAAACATTTTGTATTCTTCAAATTTTGTCAAAACATGCATGTTTACAAGTGCATGGTGGCCCAATCACAATTTCTCCAACATATTTGCTCATATGTCAACTTACATACTTTTCACCAGAAGCATTCATTTGTTTCATTCGTTTTCGTTTCCAATTATGTACAGATCTACGTCGATTTCGTCTGTTCATGGGTGTTAATTCTAAATTTTATTTAAAAAAACAGTTAGACAAAGCCTAAGCTAATGAGCTGCACGGAGTTTCTTTCAGCCACATTCTACGAGTAACAACTACTAAGGAACTGTTGTAAATTCTAATCTGCACGACAAGCAGAGCCGCCTTACCTGTTTTATTTCATTTTGAAAATTAGTGTAAATGGACACTAATATTTGACATATGCATTAATTTGACGTTAAGAAAGGTATTCCACCTAGTAAACAAAAATATGAAAATATGGCGTATAGCCTCTTGCTTTATCGAGAGCGTCAAATGTTCCTGAAACATCCATTAAGTGTTCTCTAACCTGAGGGTCTGATCGCGACCATATGGATGAAAATAAAAAACAACCCCATGACATCTTGCTCTACTACCCTGCATCTGGTTGAGAAGAGTGGTTTTTGGTTGCATAAAATATCTGGCCGTCCTAATGTATTTGTTTCCATGGGGTTAGTTTTGTTCTCATTTGAACACATTACTTTAACTAAATGTCCATCATCATCATCGCTGAGTTGAGCGTTATAATGTTTTCACTCATGCAGCAACGGCATGTTTTTCAGTCAGAATTGGGATTCTTCAAGCAATTACTTATTCTGACCTTCACACAGAGCTATGATAATTTTTTGTGTGAGTAGATATTGTGTATTCACAACTATTGAGGACATAAGATCTGTAAATTATAGAAGAAATATTTTCTTGTTTTTCATTACCATTTTATGGACTTAGAGCTAACTAATTACTAAAATTTACTTGGAGCTCCTGATCTTAATTCGCCCCTATTCCCGCGCACTAATGACAGCTCTGTAGATAAAAAGAATACTGAATTTCTTGGATATTTCCCTTCATCCAGTGCAACTATTATGATGCTCAGTAATCAAATTCTTCACTTGATTGATGTGTTCTTCGGCTTTGTTAATCCTGTGAATCCTCGGCTAATTTAATTCGGGCAGAGGCTGTTCGTTCGCTGTAATTAAAAGAAATCGTTGCAGCGAATTGTGTGTCCTTAGAGACGAAAAACTGAACTGAAAAGTTATGACGTTGTTCAAGAAGTCCTGTCCAGCATTTCAACAAGCCGATTCTTCTAAATCATTATAAATTTCATGAAATTCTGTCCTTAGTATTTTTTTTTACCCACGTAACTATTCCTACGATTTAAGATAAATGTTCGATTTCTGTACATTATCAGCTTTATAGTTATTTTCTCAAGGAGAAATTTAAATTCGAGTGTATTTAATGAAATGAGATACTATATTTTGGTGTGTTACGAAACTGTTTTGACCCACTGCAACGATATTATTTCAAGTCAAGCTATTGATCTCTGTAGTTGGTACAGGTTGTGATTCTATCACTAGAGTTTAAGAATATGCCATCACTCCCAGTTTTGACAAAATTATACTGGGTGGCGTACGCTAATGAGAGATTTTCATCTTGATAATGAATTTCACAATAAACTTTCCCAGTGCCACTTATTTATTTAAGAGGTACCTCTTCTCTTCTCCTGATATCAGGAATTGTTCTCAACTATTGCTGATCAAATGCTGCTGCTACGTGGGGTCTATGACAGGATGTCACGCCAGTGACACGGAAACTAATAATGGTGTAAAAGTAAGTTCCCCTAGCAGTAAACCTCTACACCCCAACAAAATCAATGTCACCCTGACCACGGCCGAAATGAACGAATACCATAACCTGAAAAATCGTAAGGTGTGACGCCCAGGAGAAGATTGATTCATGTCACTGGGTCTGATTTTCGCATTTGTCCTCGTCCAGTATATGGCACACTCGTGAGCATCCATCTGTCTCTGTTTTTTCCGTAACAATGTAACAATGTTTTTTCCGTAACAATATTCGTTTCGATATGATTAATGAAGAAAAATTCTTCATAGATTATGTGATGAATACAATCCGTTAAATGAACTAAAAATTTAAAAGCGAAAAAATGCTAATAAAACTAGTCATTTTATTTAAAAAATCGAAAACGCTTCAGAGACCACCTTCATCATCAGTTCTGTGAAATACAAAGTCTGGTCAAGTCAACGCAAGCATAGAAGCTCGATCGATAATTAATTCCAGACTATTCAAAAAAGTGGTAATATCTTCAGAATTTATTGTACATTTTCTACTCCGTGTTCATTTAGAAAGGCTACGTGGAACTTGTATACTCCAGGTAACATGACCATAAATCACCTTCCGAGGAAGGTACGCCAAAAGACAGCAGAGACACCGTGCCCTCCGTAAAAACATACGCACGCAGTTCAACCAATCAGCTGCTAGCAATGGTGACACAGTGATGACGTAGTCAAACAAAATGCTCCCATAGGCTGTGTAACCGGGCTTCAGATACTGGATAGGTACAGAGCTCAGATGTATTTTAAAGTTAAAAAACGTTTGTGAGTACTGTGACATGGATAATGAGAACGATATTAGTAAATTACCTTTTTATTGATGTAACAATATTCCTCAACCGGAATATAAACTGAACCACCATCATATGGGTGAGCTAACCAGTATGGGTTGAAAATGAAATTAGTTTCGTTATGAGCTGAATTTTTTACAAAAACTCTTCTTACTATACTTTTTTAAGATTGTAGTATAGGCCGTCATATTTCCGAATGATCTTTGTGCTGACACTCTTATTCCTGAATTTCTCAGCGCAGAGCAACACAGATCCAATACTACTTCTGATGAACAACTGTATATGCAACAAATAACAAATTTGAAAGTTAGTCAAGAGATTAATAACATTTCAAACTCTTGCCGCACTTTATACACTTCTCACTTTCTCCAGTTGCATCTTTAAGAGACTATCGCCACACATACGCTTTAGTTTCTGCAACATCTGCCGTTGCCATCGTATCTACTACAGTCTATTCTTTATCACCCACAAAACCAAACTACGAAATATATTTTGATCAAGAGTTGAACTATATTACGAGATAGTGTTGACTACACTGTGTAATGATACAAATTGAAATAATATTAAAACACTAAAGTCCTATCTTCAGCTCTCTAATTATTGATTGATCATATTAAACAGCATTATCTTAAGTTTTTTTCTTATTCATATTTTGAAATACATATACTATTTAGAATCCAGGGAATTTCCGGGAGAAAGGAATTTCCGACCGGGAAATTGCAGCCCCAAATCATCCGGGAACCCGGGCTCACCCACGTCAAAGTTGCTCCACTCTGTGTGCGTGTGTTGCAGCGTCCGTGTGTGTATAGGGTGCGTCATGTGCGCTGGTCCAGAGTTGACCTCATTGCCAGAAGTCGTTGTATCGTCTAACTAGAACGATTAACCAGATGTCGCAATGCAGTTAGGTAATGCACTTGCTTACAAAAAAAAACCCAGTCGTGATTTTGAAATGGCAATGTAGAGTGCGAGCTTATGTGCAACATGGAAGGTGTTGAATTACCGGATGATTTTAAATTCCTGCCTTTACCGGCGAACGGGCAAGATCAGGAAAATGTAATGTGCATTGAAATTGCTGTTAAAAGCCGCACCGAGTTTCATGCCTGGGGAAATGAATATGATTTACTTAAATAAAAAATTTGATTTACTTAAATTTTCAGCCTGAAGATGATGATAGTTTCTCATCGAAACGTTACACTTTATAGATTGACAGATGTATAGAATTTTAACAAATTACATTTTGGAGTAAGAAATGTTCAATGAATTCTTCTTTATTCAAACACAGAAAGAACTAAAAATATTTCGTGAAGTTGAGAAGTTGAAAGAACGATCGCAACTTAATTCATAATAAATAATGGAAGCATGTATCACGTATGCAAATAAATATTACCACATGTAATTGTCTTTTATTTATAATGTATTTTTCATTACTTATGTGAGAAGTTTTGAAAATGACATTCAATTTCGTCAAATATATCATAGTTGATACGTAAAGACAAAAAATAACTCACTAGGTAGCATTAAATAGTGTGGCCACGAGAATTAATATTCATTTGAAAACTATCTCATCGCCAGAGCAGCGGGAATAAAATCGTAATTGACGATGCGTCATACTACTTGTATGTCATATATGACAGGGGATGGGGGACTATTTCCTGAAGGAAACTAAAAAGGTGAAACATTTGTGATGAAATTTATAACATTCATTACTCTGTGTGTTAGCGTCAAGTTTTCTTTATCGCATCTTCAATGAAAGCATCGAGGTTCCTTTACTTTGCACTTTGCAACCAAAATAGCATGATATTAAACGAGAGGGAAGTGACTTGTAAATATACTGAAATGAGCTCAATAAGGTTTTGCACTAAAGTTTTAAAAGTAAATTATTCGAATTTATTTGGCGTCAATATACTTAAAAGGCATCTAACAGAACGCTTCAGCACTTGAATACTTAAATTTAATTCATATCATACAAAACCTGTTAGAATACTTTTATTCATTTGATGTTAAAAAGAATGTTTTAATTGTTCGAATGAACAACATATTTATAATGTAAGCTGAGGAGATTTGCATTGTAAACAATACATCGAGACATACGAACGATACATTATGACACGGTAGAATCGCAGTAACTGTGCTCTTATTTGGTCTAACTCGGACAATATGTGTCGTTTTTAAGACGACTGAAACGTTTGAGTGGACAATGAAACAGAGTAGAGGATTTTAATCCATTACTAAATGATAATTCTATGGCAAAGCAATACAATAATAAATGTTTGTACTACAATTATGTCATGCAGCGACGTGTGGCAGTTGTTGAAGTGGGCGTGATTCTTGGTGACGGTGACTAGCCGCGCACGTTCACAGACTCGCACACGCACACAGAGTTGGAGCAACTTTGACGTGGGTGCAACCCGGGCGACACCCACGTCATCCGCGTACATTTTCATGTACGTGTGTTGCTGCGTGTGCGTGTAGCGTGCGTCATGTGCACTGGTCCTGAGTTTTGCTCATTGCCGGAAGTCGCTGTATGGTCTAACTACGAGTTACTAGATGTCGCAATGCAGTTAGGTCTTGCCTTGCATAAGCGGCCCATAGACGATCAATTTTATTGTCAAGATAATAATCAATGAGGAATTTTGACAATTTAATTGATCGTTTGTGGGCTTCATTGACGACCGTCAATTATTGACTCACTGCATTGACGCAATCAAATTAAATTGTTTTTTTATTGATGGTTCGTCAATATTTCATTCTTTGCTCTAAAAGTCTTAATGTATAAACCTGGGAATACTTGGAATTTAATTTTGTGTAACGCAGATCTGGTACTTTTTGCATGCTAAAGGACGCTGCTGCAAATGTTTGGTTCTTTTGATGTCTTATTATTGTATCATAGAACTTTTTTTTATAATTGTCAACTCACTTGTTTGAATTCTCTTAAAAATTACTAGGTACTTCGTACATGGTACTTTTTATGGAGTGACTAGATACAATAGTTCATCAAATGATGTAGTGTCCTTTCAAAGATAGTTCTTAAAATATTCTGCCTGATTTGCACGTAATTCCTTGAGCAATGCGTCAGTTCCGGATATTCTGTCACGTTCCCTGACCCAGTTTTTGGCCCATGTCTCGCGTTTACGCGGAAATTTTCTGGAAGATGAAAATGCTCAGCTAGCGCTACAATGGTAATTTCTTCGTCGACCATCAAGTAAGGCGTCCGCAGTGCTAATGACTGATTTTCATCACTTATATTGACGAAAAGATTGACGCCGTTTGTGGGCGACAAAAAATATCATCAATATATTGAGTTAATGATATTTACAGTTAAATTGATCGTCTATGGGCCGCTGTAGAAAACATGCCAGTCGTTATTTGGAATTGGCCTTACGCAGTGCGAGCTTATGTGCAATATGGATGAGTTAAATTACCAGATGGCTCTGAATTCGTGCGTCTACCGGTGAAGGAGTAGAATGAGGGAAATTAAAAATGAATAAAAAGAAAAAGGAATTTATTATTAAATGTATCTACAAATGTACCATATGCTAAACTTCATTAATTCCCATCACTGCTTAAAAAATGTGTTTTTCTTATGTTTCTTAGATGTATTTGTTCACTGGTTGGCTCAATAATAAAGCAATCGTAACTAAATTAATAATGAACAATGAAAGTTACGATAAATTAGAGTAAATAAATAATAAAAATTGGAAGGATAAATAAATTAAGAATTAATGTTTAACATATTCAAATTGACATTACTGTGTGTAATTACTTGAATTAATAACATACTTTTACTACTTATTTAGGAAGTTTTGAAAATGACATTAAATATCGTCTTCTATATGCTAGTTGTCACTCAAAGACAGAAAAAATTAACTAACTCTGAAATATTAAATAGTGAGGCCACAAGCATTAATATTCATTTAAAAATTTTCTCATTATCACCAGCGCAACTGAAAATCATTTGATATTTACAAAGGCTGTACACAATTTCCTGAGGTAGTTTAAGCCTCCTTCATTGAGCAAAGATGTTTCCAGGTGATGGAAAGCGAAGGTAACATTTTAAGGTACTTTAGGGAACAAGGAATCTAAGTGCAAGGTCTGTTCTCCAACTGTTCGGATAAAAATTAAAAGATTGAACGAAGTTAATGAAGTGAAGTGAAAAGTGAAGATGAAAGTTAATAGGTTCTGAAAACAGACAAGAATGAACAGAAAAATGGTAGTCTGAAACAAAACAAACACGTAATCTATTGCGACAAAAAGATGTCCTACTTAATTAAGGGTGTCATCCGAGGCCATTGATGGGCCATTTTTTTTGTTGAAAAAGGATCTTTAGGTGATGAATCATTGTGCCCTAAAATTCTATGGCGCTACGGACGCAAGAACAACCCCCTCCCCCAAGAGGGGTCCAAGAGGGGTGGATAAATGATGAATTTTTGTTTTGTGGAAAAGTGATGAAAATTTTGTTTTGTGGAAAAAGGATCCTTAAGTGATGGATTATTGTGCCCTAACATTTTATGGCTCTTTGGACGCTAGAATCCCACCCCAAGAGGGATCCATATGGGGGGCCTGGGGATGGAAAAATGATCAATATTTTTGTTGGAAAAGGTCCTTAGGTGATGGATAATTGTGCCCTGAAATTTGATGACGCTATTAAGAAGATTGCTTTCCAAAACAACTGGAACGTTGCTTTCGTTCTGTGTTGAGCTTTATATGCGGACAAAAAAATGTGCATATAAATAAAAAGAACTTTAGACCATTGCCAAACACTATAATGATGATGTTTGTAATACAAACCTATTTCTGAAATCGTCTCTTACTGAAGCCCGAAAAATTTTACCGAGCAATCTTCGCGTGTTGCAACAACAGCTCCATGATAAGAAAAAAAACCAAGTAGGACAATTTTTCGTCATTTACGAACGATATTTTGTATTTGTGATATTGAAATTCACAGGGAGTAAATGAAAGTATGTATGTAGATTATTTGTAGATGAAAATAAGCATGGAAAAGCATCCAAGTACAAAAATTGACCATGAAAATAAATTTCAACACAAAAAATATTTGCGTTCTGCCTCTCACGAAAAGTTATTCATTTTCAACATTCGAAAGAATGAGTTTTCATACTATGAAAAAACATAGACAGTTTTAGAATCCTTGGAACATTTCTACAAAACTGACAGTCGTCGATTTCCCAATTTGTACCTTTTATGTTACAGTTCAAAACCAATTTTTTTTTATTTTAGTTAGTGATCAAATATCGCTCATAAAATGAAAACAAAAAGTTTCGAATAGAAATTCGCAACTTTCAGTTTGTTCGCAATGTTACGAGGATTTCAAAACTGTCTTTGAATTTGTTCTAGCATAAAAACCAAATGGAATATCTCTTCTGAAAAATCATTAAAATGAACTAAAAATCTAATATTTCTATTTCTTTTCAAAAACAAACGCTTAAATCGAAAAATATACACGAGTAATATATGTTGATTTTTATTAAATACACATACTGACTAAATTTTAGATCAATCAGATCAAACTTTAAAATCGCTGAGATGACCCCTTTAAACGGCTGTTCGCGGTATGACCAGCAAGAAGAAAAAACATTTATTTCCAATAAAGTACAAACATGAAATGTCGATCCATTGGTTTTTAAAACACCTTAACCTAAACATCCTTAATTGATAATAACACATTGGTATCGTGATACCCGTGTAAAATGTTGCATCAAAAAATGATTGACAGAAAAGCACATCAAAAATGAGTTCCTTTCCTTTGCCTAATCTGATTTTGACAGTGCATTTGAATATAAGTTACTAAAAGAACACAATCCTCGTAACGCTTAGTTGAAAAAAGTATTCGTTCGTGCGCATTTAAATTGAAATAAGAGCAAAAATCGCCTTTAAATACTTTAACACAGAGACCCTTAATTGCTATTCATACATGGTTATCGTAATCCCCATGTTAATTAAGTGTTGAGACAAATGATTTAGATCCTAAATTGCTATTCATACATGGTTATCGTAATACACTTGATAATTGTCGAAAACATGATTCAGAGAAAAGCACGAAAAAATGAGTTCCTCTTTGTCGCGGTAGTCGGATTCTGGTAATGCATTTAAAATACAGGTG
>JACJUY010002649.1:4811-22532 GCA_014220935.1 Platorchestia sp. MABIK | reverse complement strand
ACCTTGAATTCAATTTACTTAGTTCAAACCCATATATTTAACGCTAAAGAATATGGAGTTCAGAAAATGATTTTCTTATACCAAGTCTCAAATAGAATTATCCCCTGGTATAAATTCATCGGAAGTGCCTAAAAGTGTTTCTGCGAAAATTCTTACCGGAAATCATGAGGCACACATCGATTTGGCGAAAAGGTAACATTGACCAACAAAAAACTTTAACCTGTAACTGAAATCACAGCCAGCAAACTGAGCAATATTCAGGATGTTTCCAAAAACATCGCAAATGTGCTGCCTTAAATAAATGTTTGCCTAGAAGTACAAATAACATAAAAGTTTATACCTGCGTTACCAATATTAAAATGAATAAAATTAGATATATGTTAGTCACTAATGATTTCGATGTCTTACGTGATTGCGAAACATGGTTTGATTCACGAGTCCAAAACTCGTATATTATCGAAATATCATTTTTGACTTTTTATACTATTATTTTGATGCCGTTTGAAATAAAAGAGGTAGTGCTAAATGCATTTTATTCAAGACGTTTACCCAATGTCTCTTTTCCAATACATGATAATTGTGATGACATCAAAATGGTTTACCTCAATGTTCAAATAATCAAATGTAAGTCCTTCATTCTCGGTAGTCTTTCTCAAGCATGCATCAGGACCGCTAAGTCTTACAGATTTTTATCAGTCTAGATTATAAGTTAGTTTTAGCCTCTCTAATCATTTCAAGTAGTACCATAGTAGCTAGTTTCAGGGCCGGTTTTTTATAAAGATATTTTCACCGAAGAAAGAGAACAAACCAATAAACACCTAGTGCAGTTAACCTCAAATCAATGTGCAGGGAATGTTCAGCACAGGATACCCTGAGCAGAGCAACACCGAGTATTGAAAAAAGGAGGACAAGATAAAATAGAGATTGCGAAGAAGTTATGAAAACTGAAAGGAAAAAGTTGGCATAAAAGTTCATTTCACGGTCCCTAAGGCCTATAGCTAAGGTACCTTTAGGTAACTATTTCCCCAAGAGAAGCCATTCTCCATAGCATAGCAACTTAGCTAACCTAAGCCAATATACAGTATGTATTGCGTATCCTATGCCTAACCAAACTAAAGTGAACCAAAAAAGAAATGAGGCAAGCACCACTTAGTTTGGATTTATGTCACGGAAATCAAAGGACGATGAGCGTCCCAACCGTCGGCGCTCAGAAACACCCAGACGGGGAAAAGTTCCTGAAAAAGATATAAGTTAAAGACGGCCTAATAGGTACTCATAAAAAGCAGTGAGGAAGATTCTATTTCAACATGTGAAAGGCCAAGGATTGACTCTGTGCTGTTATCAATAAAAGTATCACATATTGAATTTTGACTGTTAAATGAAACAGATTTACTGAACAAGTCTAAACGTTATCAGGAAGAGACTAAGAATTAAAGGGAACTAAGAGCAGTTCCCTTCATTTGCATTATTGGATGATTCTGAAATTAATTAATCATTAACACATGGTTTGGAGACAGTACCAAGTACATCAGGGCAAATGTGAAAAACTAGATTAGTTCTTTTCCAACTTTTCAACGTTACAAAATCTTTCCAGAACATCACGGGAAAAATAGTAGTAAGAAATTCACTGAACATATTTTTATTGATCCACTGTCAATAGTAGTAAAATTCACTAACTCTGCAGTCTATAAAAAGCAATATTTTGATGTACAAACATCATCTTCAGGCTGAAAATGTACATAAAAAATTTCCAGTTACATTGATAAAATGTAAATTTAATACTCAAAGCTACATCAGATAGAGTGATAATTTTGCAATTGACAGCACTAGAAAATGATTAGAAGCAAATTTTTACCACAGCAATAAGTACTGGTAAGACTACATCTTTTTACCTTTAATTTAAAACCTCAATTTTTATCTAAACAAGCTCGACTTCAATTTAACAAACCTCAACTTTAATTTAACAAACCTCAACTTCAACTTAACAAACAACTTCAACTTAAAAAACCTCAACTTCAACTTAATAAACCTCAACTTCAACTTAACAAACCTCAACTTCAATTTAACAAACATCAACTTCAATTTAACAAACCTCGACTTCAATTCAACAAACCTCAACTTCAATTTAGCAAACCTCAACTTCAATTTAACAAACCTCAACTTCAATTTAACAAACCTCAACTTCAATTTAACAAGCCTCAACTTCAATTTAACAAACCTCAACTTCAATTTAACAAGCCTCAACTTCAATTTAACAAACCTCAACTTCAATTTAACAAACCTCAACTTCAATTTAGCAAACCTCAACTTCAATTTAACAAACCTCAACTCCAATTTAAAAAACCTCAACTTCAATTCAACAAACCTCAACTTCAATTTAAAAAACCTCAACTTCAATTTAAAAAACCTCAACTTCAATTCAAAAAATCTCAAGTTCAATTCAAAAAATCTCAAGATCAATTTAAAAAACCTCAAAGTCAATTTAAAAAACCTTTATTTCAATTTAAAAAACCTTTAGTTCAATTTAAAAACCTCAAGTTGAATTTAAAAAACCTCAAGTTCAATTTAAAAAACCTCAAGTTTAATTTAAAAAACGTCAAGTTTGATTTTAAAATGCTCAATTTCAATTTTAAAAAGCTCAAGTTCAGTGTAATAGATGAAAAATTTAATATGAAAAGGTCGAGTACAGTGTAAAAAATGTCAAGTTCAATATAAAAAAGGTCAAGTTCAATGTAAAAAGCTCAAGTTAAATGTGAAAAAGCTCAAGTTCAATGTGAAAAAGCTCGATTTCAATGTGAAAATGCTCAAGTTCGATTTTAAAATGCTCAAGTTAACTTAAAAAACTCAAGTTTAATTTTAAAATACATTAAGATCAATTTGAAAAAGCTCAAATTCAATTTAAAGCACTCAATTTTGAAAAAAAGGTTAAGTTTAATTAATAAAAGGTCAAGTACATAGGCTAGGTAAACAATTTTAGCAGCATAAGGTTTTCAATATTTAACTTGATCTGTTTTAAAATATACTTGACAATTTAAAAATTAAACTTGATTTATTTTCAATTAAACTTGAGTTTTTTTAAATTGTACTTGAGTTTTTAAAAGTAAAATAAGAAGGTGTAGGTAACAGTATTGCGCTAGGTGTAATCCTAAAAATATGTTAATACCGTTACCTAATCTTACTACAGTAGTACATATTGCAATGGTAAAAATTTAGTTTCTGGTCATTTTCTTGTGCTGTCATTTCCAACTTTATAACTGTGTCTGAAGTAGCTTTGAGTATTAGATTTGCATTTAATCAATATGACTGAAAAATTTTTTCTGAACAATTTTAGCCTGAACAGGATGTTCGTATATCGAAACGTCGCTTTTTATAGACGACAGAGTTAGAGAATTTTTTAACAATTGACATTGTTTTATTAAAATACGTTGAGTGAATTTATTACTACTTCAACACATGAAGAACTGGAATGATTTGGTAAAGTTGAAAATTATGACAAACTAATTCAAATTTGTCATTAGATTGAGAACAATCTTCTGAATTAATAATGCTTTTGACGTTCCTCTAATGCTTCTATTGCACAAGCAATACAGAACATTGAGCTTCTGCAAAGACATTGTACGAGTAGATAGGTAGTGGCATGTTAGTAGAGGCATATCAGAAAGTAACTATCAGAACAAATAAATTGGAGTGTGTGTGAGAAAATCTATATCTAATTTTTCCCCAAAAAAATTGCTTGTGTCCATTAAAAGTTTGATTCAGAAATATACCACACCTCATCTCTAAAAACACAGCTGAGGTTACTCAGATTAGAATTTGTAATGTCAACACATATGTTAAAACAAGATCTTACCAACTTCATCGTTTTTGACAATTTTATGCTGTTGGAAACTGCTCTCTTTGATGCCTTATCTGTAATAACTTTCTTTGTCTAAAAATATAATACAAACATGCATGTACAAACAATTTTTGTAAACAAATATATTACTAGAAAGTAATTTCCTGTGGTGATTACACAAGGTTATACTTGCCACCAGAAGGAAAGTCACTTTGAAAATTTACATTTACACTCACACTAATCCAAATAATTATTTTACCAACATTAAGAAAATTGAATGATCCAATGAGATACATAACCTTAGTAGTCAATGAGTGAGCATTGAATGCTTCACATTTCATCAAGATAGACCTTCCAGAGCTTAGCTTAGGCTATTATACATAGCTCTCAATAAATTTTCCCACTCAGAAAACAATTTGCATCATCTCAAACACAAGCAAAATTGGCAGTAGTAAGTTACCAAAAATTTCCAGAGAGTAACTATCAGCACAAATATATGAGGGTCAAAAGTATTTTCACTTAAAATTTTGCTCAAACCATGATTTTGTTGGCATGAATCAGCAGATTGATTCAGTTATACACCCATTTTTATCCACACTATTTTAAGAAACGCAGCAGAAGTAAATCGTAATAGTAATTTTAATAGTACCAAACAACTTTCGTAACTTCTTTATACCTTAATCCTTATTTATTATAGTAGAGTAACTTGAATGGTAACTTTGATGTGTGTACACAAACACACATCTAAAAAGAAATTTTTTCTTGTGAATGCACAGGGAATAATTTTGAAAACTCACGTTACCAGTAAAACACATCAAAATAACTTAAAATACCAACATTAAGGAAATTTGATCTTGGTCCACACATTATTAGCTATGAAGAAATTTCAACGTTTAGACCTTAATACTTTGAAGCAATCTAAACAGTAAACAGTATCAACGCTCAAACTTGGACCACCGCAATGAACAACAGCGAGCAATGTGATACCTTGACATTACGTTTAGCTCAAATGCAAGTTCAAAATCACGAAGGTTTCAATAATTTTTCTATGTTGATCAACTAATTTAAAAATCTTTCATAAATAAAAGCTGTGAATTTATAAAGGTATGCTTTGAATTTTTTTGATATGTTAGATTTTAATCACTTCACGTAAAATCATTTTATTAGAAAATAGGTCATTAAGGTTTAGGATTGTTACAAATACGAACGTGATAAACAATTGTACCCTCGTATTCTAACTCCTTTACAACGAGAAATATTTCAAAGCCTGAGTTATAAAATGAGTAGAGCCTGATATACATTTTGTTTACTGGAAACAAAATATAATAGTGCATAAATGAGAAATTTAGTAGGAATGTTCATATTTTATATTTCAACCATTTTAACCCTGAATTTTTTTACTTCACAGTTTCACTTTTGATATAAATTACAAAGAGTTAAAATTAAAACATTTGAAATTAAATTTAAAACATTTTAAGCATAAGTTAAGGAATTTGAAATTCATTTTAAAATGTATAAAATTAAAATGTATAAACATCGAAAAATTAACTGAATTAACTGAAATGTCTAAGCTTCGAATTAAAGTTTTCACTTTCACAATAAACGAGCTAAAGCTCAAATTACATCATGTGAAGGTTAGGTAAACTGATTCATGTAATTCCATTTCACCACGAGTAATACATAACATACTTTTATCTGACTTGTCTTTGATTAAACTTAGACATGGGCTATCTATAAATTGCCGTTTATATCAAATTATGAGGTATGGTCTGAAAAACAACCGTAGTTTTGCCGTTGTATTTCAACGGTAGGAATGACAGTCAGAAATCGACTATAAATAACGGTCATCATCATCGGCGGGCATTTTTAGCGTCTAAAATTACCGTTGATCACCGGTAATATAAATACCGTCGTAATACTTCGATAAACGATGAAAACCGATCATAATTACCGTTTCGCCGACGATAAAATTTGGACTGTGCTCCAGACCCTTTTGGTTTCACCCTTTCGGAAGCGAGGAGCCGCAAGGAATAGATGCGTAGGTATGACCCCTTCTTTTGAGGAATAGATGACCTCTTCTTTTGAGCATCTGAAAATTTTAACATCATTTAGGGTTATTCTTGCACCATTGATATAATAGTCCTGTACATAGGTACTGGTAATATTAATTCTTGCAATGATGTTTGTGACAAGCATGGTTTATCAAGTACATAGTACATGTTGGAACTCTCAAGTGCATGAGCGTCATTGAAAATAGACATGTTTTGTTAGGGAACAACACAAGAATTTGGAATATATGGAGTGAATTGTTTGGACATTATACGTTAATCACAAGGTTATGCTACAATTATGTTTATTACACATGGTCCTACAATCTGTGACTTTTATCTAACACTGAAAATGATTAGCTAATGAAGGAAAAGTTTCCATGAGTTTCATTAAGAAATCAATTTGAAGAACCATAAAAACCTAAACTTTACATTAACTGTCCGAGGATTGATTTGGCTACAGACTGTTACATGAGGGTTACACATGACTACAAAGGTTCACCTGTATCCAATAGATAGTTTTCATACAACTTCAACTGCATGATTCAAATAAGAAATCTCCCTCCTGAAGCAAAGTGTTCACTTTGTTAAGATAAAAACACTATCAAGCTATGCTCACCTCACTTCTGGAACTGTCAGTAATAAATGCTTTTTTTTCCACAAGCTTCTTGCTTAAATTCAGAATAACTAGCAGGGAATCTCACCCATTTTCAGAACCCTAACTTTTCAGCTAAATGTTTTAAGACAAAAACAAACAGAAACTGAAAGCCCAGGTTCAACTGCCATCCAGAATGGCAATAAGACATCTGCACTAATTTTTTCATTTACACAAGGTACAAATTGAAGAGTACAACAACCTAGAGCAAACCTATTTCATCAAAGATGATCAGTACCATGCAAATAAATTATTTACAATACCATTGATAAAACAACAAATAGAAGTGTTCATATTAAGAGTACAATTTCAGAATCTAACGTGATATAAATAACTGGTAGTTTGAATAGGTCATCACTAAAATTTACACCACCTGATGTACACCACAGAACTATAATACCATGACAAATATTTTCTAAACTCATAAACTAATGTCAATAAAGTTTATTTATCAACACTGGTACGCAAAAATGGCCTTACATATTATTTCTGTTGTGTTCCACATTGATATGCTCATATTCATTGCAAGGAATTTAAAAGTTGAAAACAATTATCTAACACTATTTGCCTAACCGTAAGAATATGCAGTAATCCTGAAGGAAAATATGCGACTAATGTCAATCATTAAAAACAGGAGACGTAGACTTTTTAAAACATGATCAAATCATTATTAGTTGTAATTCCCATTAAAGAAAAAGTGCAACATGAATTAAAAATACTTAAGGATATTTGTTTGGCTAGCATGAGCATTTCAATTATGTTACTCTTCTCATTTTTTATCCCTCTTTTATCTTAGCCATTGTTCACTTTTCAAATTTAAGAATAGAGTGTGCAATTCAGAATAAATCCCCTTTTTTTATATAGTTGCTAACATTAACCCCATTAACGTGGATAAAATTGAAAAAAATAGCCATCTGAAACTTCAAACACTGCATTCTCAAAATGACTACTTTCTTTGTTGAATGTAAAAACTGCTCATTCACATTATTCAAATAATTTAACCCACTTGAACACCTGCAAAAAAAGGACAATGAACGCTTTAGGCATTCTTGCACACCATTGCACTTACCTTGATGTATATATGATGCTGCTTTGTAGTCCCAAAAATCTCAAAAATCTTGGTGGTCTCAGGGAAATTAGAGGGATACCTTTTCTCACCCAACACAATAGTTAAATAAATATAACACTTATACATTATATACAATTATTTTCAATCATAGTGAAGCTTTCATAATTTAAAAACCCAAAAAAATATTGTAATACACTGAAAGGAACTCCAAAAAAACGCAAGCAAAACAAGTGCTTTGAAACATTTTTCTGTGATAGCATTCATGAGCTATGCTCAGAAATTAAAAAACAACAGTTTTTTCATTTACTACGTAATCATTTATGTAAAATGTGTCAACATTGTTGGAAATAAATGTTTAATTGGTTGATTACAGTCTACTTGCTTTTCACGGAACTGTGAGACCTTGCACTAAATTTCATTGCTTTACATTTTGATACCACCATGAAAACAGCTCACAACCATATCTTTAATATATCCCAAGCCCAAAATGGCCACAATCATCAGTTAAAGTCAACATAACCCCTGCGAAACTTGTCAACACTGTCCGCAATATTTGTTCTTCGTAATTCATTTGGTGACTGAACACCTCCGACGACCTTTCACGAGATGATCAGCATCCATCACAACGTAGCAACAGTTCAGCAGCAAGATGATTTCCCCTATTGAAAACCTTATTCATCCATTGTTTGAGTTATTAGATAGACTTGTACCAAATTTTTTAGACAAGATTTTACTATGATAGATGTAATTTTTAAACACGTCTACACTATTCAATTTTCACGAGCACCAACCTTCGAAAATATCATAAGAAGGCTTTATCAGAGCTGCCAATAGAATCATCAGTAGATAGTTTGCAATTCTAATAGTTTCATATATGAATCATAAGTCCAGTAAAATAAGTTGAAAGAATGTATTTTTATGTATTATTGAATATTATTTTGAACCTTATACGCAAGCAACATTACTTAGTACGGTTTTGTTCAAATTTCAACAACGCTGAGTCACGGTAATATGTTTAAAAAATATAATTGGTACCTGACAACATACTTCGAAACTTTCTGATTGAAACAGGTTAACTTGATTTTAAGTCAAATTTTAATTGTATGGCAAAACAGGTTGTTCAAAAGGAGCATTGTGAACTATTGTCTTAAAACTTGACTGCTTTTTAATACGTAAACGCAAAGCTAAAATCAAAACCCCAGGTTGGATTTTCTTGTTTCCTTATTTAAAATACGTAGCACTTGAATGAACTCTGAGACATTCTTGTTCCTGATTCAAGCAGACTTTCATCATACACTCCTGATCAAAAGTTTAAGACTACTTGAAAATTTAGAAAAATGCCAACTTTTCAGTGATAAATAATTAAATGCATTCAACTAGGGATCAGTAATTACTAAAGGTAAAAGGTGAGAAAGACAAAAAATAACAATTGTAACAATTTAATAAGAAATCAACACTTTTAATGAATAATGACTTTTTCAGCTGATCATAATTATAATACCAGGGTAAAAAGTTAAGTTTAAGGGTAATTTCCGGCATTTCAGATTAGTTACAGGTTGGCACTGATAGTGTACAGGTTTCACCATGCCCAAAGCAAGCAAACTTTCCGAATTTGAACGTGGTCGAATAATCGAACTACATAAGCAAGGCTTGTCGCAACGCTCAATCGCAGCTGAGATTCACCGCAGTAAAACTGTAATTCTCAACTTCCTAAAGGACCCAGAGAATTATGGAACAGCAAAATCTAGTGGAAGACCGAAAAATTTCACCTGCATTGTGAAGGAGAGTAAAACGGGTGGTTTCTCAAGACAGAGGACGGTCTTCCAAGCTAATTAAGGCCCTCACAGATGCTGATTGCAGTGCAGTAACGATCAGGCTGCACTTATGACAAAACGGTATGAAGAACAAAAAGTGTCTACAAGGTCCTCGGTTACTTCAACGTCACAATTAAAGTGGCCCGTTTACAGTTTGCTCGTGAGCACCAAACATGGGCGTTGAGAAGTAGTCTCAAGTTTTGTTTTCTGAAGAAAAAAAATTTAAAATGGATGGTCCTGATGGCTTCCAACGATACTGGAATGACAAAGAAATCCCTCCTGAAATGTTTTCCGCGCGCCACAGTGGTGGAGGCTCCGTTATGGTATGGGGCGCATTTCCCTACAGAGGAATCATGGAGCTTCAGGAGGTGCAGGGTCGTCAAACATCTGCTGGTTGCGTCGGAATGCCACAAAGATCATCTTTGTCAGCAGAGGGTCTTCGTCTGTGTGGTGATTGATGGAATTTTCAGCAGGATAATGCAGCAGTCCACACCGCCCGCCAGACTACGACTTTCTTTCAAGAAAATGGGGTCACTGTTTGCGTCATCCAGCATGTTCGCCGGACTTAAACCCAATAGAAAATGTTTGGGGGTGGATAGCGGGAGATGTTTATGGAAATAATAAACAATTTGCTTCAGTAAACGAACTTCGTGCTGCCATCTACAGGAGCTGGGACAACATTCCTCGAGCCCTCATGGAAACCCTCGTTTCTAGTATACCACGAAGAATTTTTGGGGTTATTAACAAGAATTGAGGCAGTGCTCATTGCTAAGTTCAATGTTTGTTCACCTCAACGTCGTTGAAGAAAGATTTCTTATGATTTTTGTATGTGGTTTTATCATTTTGATCAACTGAAAAGTCATTATTCGTTAAAAGTGTTGATTTCTTGAAATTGTTACAATCATAATTTTCTGTATCTCTCACCTTTTACCTTTAGTAATTACTGATCCCTAGTTGAATGCATTTCATTATTTATCGCTGAAAAGTTGATTTTTTCTGAATTTTCAAGTGGTCTTAAACTTTTGATCAGGAGTGTGTGTGTTCCTTACTTGAATTTTTCCCTCTTTCTCAACTTGGAAGCAGCGCATCGAACAATTCAAAATATAACAATTGAATGTGAACATTTACAAAAAACTACTCGTTCACTTTCGGATTCCAATGGCATGTATACATGTATATTTATTTATGATAAATATATATATGCAAATATTTTTTATCGATCTGCAAATAATAATCAAAAAAAGTTTAAATGGTTTAATAGCTTGAGATAAATGCAAATTTTCCCAGATAAAGGAATCGGCCCGCGTAATCACTAGACGACCTACCTACCACCTGTCAAATGTTCAGATGATGAGGTAAATTCCTAGGCATCGAGTATTACTTGTATATACTTGTGTAGAACGATTCAATACTTCGAGTGATTTGATGATTAAAAACTTGTAATGCAGTGTCACTCAATTCTTATTCCTCAAGGTTAAAATTTGAATTTGGAAGTGTATGGTACTCCAACTTTTGAACAGGCAAAAGAAGAGCAGTGTCACAATTTGAGCATTTTCAATTACAATATATTTTACGTTAAAATGATCAGGCAGTATTTCCGAAATTCTTTTTTTCAAAAAGGACAACGATACTCTTATAGACATAAGAAAACTATTAAACTTGTAAATAGTTTGTAAATGTTGTTTACAAAGGCAGTACAAGTACGTACAATATTGTGAAATGAATGTAAAACTTTAAGCCGCGCGGTCGCACTTGCAGTTTGAATTTTTTTTGCATTTTCATGCAAATGTTGCATAAAAATTTACACATTGAACGGCGACATAAATTGATAAGTAGAATAGCCGCCTCTTCGGCGATGAAATTGCTTGGGCGGCGAAAAACATGCATGCTTCGGCGAAAAAGTTAGACTGGGAAGTTGAGCTAAATTCATTAAATCAAAAAAGAACTAATAATAAGTTCAACAATTAAAATTGAAGAAAATAGTATAAGTATAATAGTACTGTATAAGTATAGCACAATAAAATCATATAAGTATAGTAAAATCTTATAAGTTATCATACTGTATAAGTATAGCAGAAAAATGTACTTGACAACCTTATGTGATTAATATTTCGAAGGGAAAAGGATTTCAAGGTTCGATTCGAAAGTTTTGTAAGAATTTTTTCCTCGGATCTCAGCAGGGATCGCATTGCAATTCTCAACTACGATGAAGAGGATACTGTGTTGTGACCGAGATTTTGAAGATAAGAAAGTATGAAATTACTTCTATTTCGAGTTAAGTGATCGTGATGGCAGGTTAATAACTATTCGAGTTCTCTATCGCCATCATCACTTAGTGTTTTAAAATGAAATTACGCATAGAGAGCTTGTAGAGATCCAAAAGCTTAAGTATTTTTAAATTTTTGAATGAATCATTTGTGTGAGCATCTATATATTAATACGCCAACCTGTGCGTTACACCCTTCAACATCATTGCGGTGTCTTTGATACCGACTAGCTTGCGTCGGGTTGCGTTACATTAGAGGGAGAGAGAGAGGCAGGGAGAGAGGGAGAGTGATTTTTAAAGTTTATCTTCTGCATCTGTTTTCATTCATTCAATGGTTTCATTTTTTTTATGCTCAGTTATTTTCATTTTTTAATTTTTTTCCTTTTGATTTGTTTTTTTATTCATTTTATGTGGTTTTCAAATTTTTACATTTTTTCTTTTTCCTTTTATTTTATTTTTTTCAATTTTGTATTTCCATTTTTATTTTCTTTTATCGATTCAATTTCATTTGCATGTTTTTTTTTCATTTTTTAATTTTTTATTCAATTTTTTATTTTCTTAAACTTTCTAATTTTTTTCATTTTTTCTTTTTTATTCAATTTTCTTTATATGATTATTTTGTTTGTTTTTGACATATTTTGGTTGATTTTTTAAATTTTTCATTATATATCGACCCTGTGCGTCACACCCTCCAACATCATTGCGGCCTCTACGATACGGGTTGGCTCACGTCGGGTCTCGTTACATTGAGGGAGAGAGAGTGATGGTGAGAAGGAAGGGAGAGAGAGGGAGAGGAGGAGGGGGAGATGAAAATTGTTTAATTTTTTTAAAAGTTTTGAAATTTTTATTTTTTGTATTTTTTTAGGGTAGATGGGATAGGTTAGCATATGTTATGCTAGGATAAGTAAGGTTAGAATTTGTTATGTTAAGATGGTAAGGTTAGAATATGTTATGTTAGAATTTGTTAGGTAATGGGTCCACTAACCTAACGATAATATTGGTTTTAAGTTAGGTTAGGATGGGATAGGATAGGTTAAGTTGGGATAGGTTAAGATATGTTAGGTTACGAGACATTTGGTCAGCATAGGTTAAAGACAAGAAAAGTTAGAATATGTTATTTTAAAATATGTTCACGGTTCTTATGTTTGAAATATTATAAGGATAATTTGCTTTGGGTTAAGAGAGTATAATTTAGTATATGTTATGTTAGGATGGGTTAGGTTAGAATATGTTGTGTTGGAATTTGTGAGGTAATGTTGACCGAATTTTTTCACGAGTCCACATAGCCTAGCGATGATATTGGTTGAAGTTAGGTTAGAATAGGTTAAGATTTGTTTGGTTAGGATAGATTTTGTTAGCATAGTTTATGATAGAAGAGTTTAGAATATGTTATTTGAAAATTTGTTAAGTAATGTTGACCGAATTATTTTACGAATCCACCTAGCTTATGATGACACTGTCCGTGGAATTTTCACGATGCCTGCATGTTATATTCTAATTTTTTTACCATTTTTTCGGGCCTTTTTTACACCACAAAGAGTAAATTGGTTTAATTTTGATCAGAATTGTATCTATTCCTTAATGTAGATAAGGGGAAATCATCGTTAGACAAAGTATCATTAAAGCTTTTTCGGGCAATACAATTTTAACTAATGAAGACTCCAACGGATTTTAATAATTTTGCACTCATTTGTGCAAAATTCTCAATGGATTCCCAGGAATTTACCTGAGTTAGTTTCTTCAAATCACCAACACCAAATTTAATGCGTGGAAGCGACACATTTCTCTTGTATGGGAATATAATGAATGTTGACTTATCGATATTGAGGCTTATTTTTTTAGCTTTAAGGCGCGCGGAGAGGAAAGATTTTTTCTTCTCTACCGAAGAATTTTAGTTCATCTTTCTGAAGTATGGAGAAATCAAGTACATTGCAGCAGTGAAGAGGCCTTTTGGAACCTTACTAGGATTTTTAGAGTAGAACTTTGTTCCATAAAGCCTCTTCACTGCTGCAGCGTACTTGACTTCTCCATACTTCAGAATGATGAACTTGGATTCTTCCCAATTGAAAATCAAGGACGTGTCGCCGATGTGTTATGGCCGAGCAAGAGAGAACCTAAGGGAGGTATCATCGGTAAATCGCTTCCGCATCGTAGGCGGAATGTCCACTTAGGGACGAACTTTTTGGCTCAGATACGTCCGCGGCCGTCCGCGACGATCATACATGCTAAGTCCATGCTACGTCTCTGCTCGACCCATTTCACCGGCGATGCGCTCATGATTCGCTGATGGCCATCCTTGAATTTGGCATTAAAAAAAAATTTCGGTCGCGCACAGCCAAGATTTATCGCCTCTAAACGACCCTCAAATACAAATATATATATTTATATTTGAGGGTCGCTTAGAGGCGATAAATCTCGGCTATGCGCGGCCGAAAGTTTTTGTCGAAAGATGTCTTTTTGAAGATCTACACTCAAATATTTAATATATATATATTGTATATTTGAGAATTGCTCTTCAAAACAACTTCGCTGAGAGTGGCAGAGAGTTTCTAATGGCGACGCTTAGTAAACACTCAAGTGCTTACCCCCGTTGTTTATTATGTAAAGAAACAAAAAAAACGGCTCATCTTGGCCGCAAATTAAGCACACCTGTCCAATTACAGCATTGACTGCGCTGGTCTTATTTCTACGATCACAAACTGGACTAGCAGTTATTAAAACATGTTTTGACATTCAAGTTATTTATTGCCTAATTTTTTTTACGTATATGCAAAGCACGATCGGCATTAAGCACTCAAAAAAGGCTTAAATAAAATGTTTCACTAAAATCAATCCTTCATTTAAGCTAAATCTAGAATATTAGGATCAGCCTCCCTATCCATATTAATGCGTTGTAAAGAGTGGAAGATGGAACACACAAATTTGTAGGGAATTAAGCAAATGGGGAATCTATGAACAAGGCGGTAAACACCTTGCTTTCAGAATCAACAAGATACACAGAAGTTTATGAAACATGATAAAAGTTAAAGAAAACTTAATAAACGGCGAAAAAGTTAGTAGTAAGCTGCAAAAAAATTGATACGTGGTAAAACAAAAGCATATGAAATCAAAAGGAATGCCTACCTTACCTTCAGCTGGGCCTCAGAAATTTCCCTGGGATCGCTAATTCCCAAAGATTTAATAGTTGTATGCCCTGAGGGGTCTAAACCTTCTGTGACACTTCATCTTAGAATACACTCTGTGTCTTTCTGCATGGCTCGAGTGAAACTGGCTCGTCAAGGGCTGGAGCACAATTTTCAAATGCCCAAGTGATAGCTGGAAGATAAGTGACGGATCTCTTGCCTCTCCTCCATCCCAGTTAACTGATCCTGTTGAAAAAAAATAGTAGGTTATCAAGGATAGGATTGCTATCAAATAATCTGTGTACGAAATACCTTTAATAGTTTCCAGGTCAAATTTCAGTGAGAATAAATGCGCCTCACAGCATAGGTTTGTAAAGTTTATCCTTCATTTTAAGTTCCTTATCAATAGCTTTACTCATATATATAGGTATACTGACTGGAAAAAACTTTGTTAGAGAAAAACATCGAATTACTTGTGTTTCAATAGTTCTAAACATGTTAGAATACAAAGATAATCACTAATTTGCGCTAGATTAGACAGAACAAAAATATTGGTATCACAAATATTGATACCATATATCACAATGCGAGAAGACTAGGTAAGGTAATTTTGTACATGATTGAAATTGCAGATGACTAGTTTTTACTGCTCACCAGATATTCGCATGTTAACGGCACCAGAGATAGAGGTAAAATGAATCAACAACTGAAGATTTCAAACGTCTATAAGCCACAGTCCTATTGAACAATTTTAGATCAAAAAATTATTTGTAATTTCGTTGAGGCTAGGTTTAAGTTCATGACTTATTATTTGAATATGCTCCTTTTAAAAACATTATAGAAATTTTTTGCATTTGAGCACAGATCTTCATTTGAGGGCTTACAGCCCTCAAATGAGATTTTAAGTTTATCCTGGTGAAACTTCATAGAACATTTTTCAGCAGAGCTTACCTATGAGATGAAAGCGTTCTGAATGGCAGCTTTCACTTTACTCCTAAGCTCGTTGCGGTACTCGGGAATTTGAGCAAGAGCACCTGCATTGCAATGAAGAAAAAAATGTGAAGAATGTCGTTCGCAACAAATTATGGCAGGCTGTATCCTACGCTTCTATTTTACGTAGGAAATTAAATGCAATCAAGATGTTGTGAACATGATTTGAAAATATCAATTTGTTTTTGTAACAATACTCTTAAGTACATGGCATCATGGTTACTCACTTTCGATTATTTGACAAGCGGCGGAGCGGAGTTGTCAAACTTGATTTTGGTCCTCAGTCTGTGGGGGCCTAAACCTGGCATGGAGAATTCTGTCGCTAGGTTTCTCGCGAGTGAAATCTTCATCATCGCTGTCACTGTGTGACTAAGGTTTTCTTCCCTGGCGGTCATCAGATATTGAACCTGGAAATTGAGAAAAGGAAACTATAAGACATATATAAAAATGTGAGTTTCTCAACAATTTCGAAGTACATTAGCTCCCAATTTTGTTTGAATCCTCAGCAGCATATTAGCTTTGAAGTCTTTCTACGAAGACTTGTGAGTGCTGAAATGAAAGATTGTGTTTTTCCAAGCTTTTCTCGCATGTTTCACGCCAACTCCCTATCATAAGGAACAAGCGTCAAATCCACTATCCACAAATATTTAAATGACAATTTGATATAAATGGAGGGATATATTAACAATTATTTGATCACAATACAACTTACAAGGTCTTCGCGCTGAAGTATGTAGTCCAGTCTTCCATTGAAGTCGCACGCGTGAATCCTCGAACTGGTGTTACGTTGATAGATTTTTCTGTGTGAAGATGCTCCCTAAGAAGCAAGGCGATCCCAGAAACTTGATCGTTTAATATCTCAACTTTACACTCCATGCGATCGAGTTGACTTTGAATGGCAGCTATTTCAATTTTTTTGGCGAAGCAACGGAACTGGAAATGAATGGAACGATTGAATTGTTTACCTAGTATGTTCTTAAATATTATTTAAAAGGTCTTATGGTAGTCTTGTAAGGTAAATGAAAGGATGTTCAAATGTACATTATAGTTTACAAAACCAGAAACACAACTGCAGTTTTTGCGTCATTTCAAAGAAATTTCTGCATATAACGGAATTGAATTAAAATGCTTAATTTGAAGAAAAATAACATGCACCATATGTAGGCAAATTAAGTAAAAAAATAAGTCAAAATATATTGGAATTGTTCCGTGTAGTACTATGGAACTAGATGTTCTTTGTGAGTTCCCTGAGAAGATTGCATTTCTATGAATTAAAATACAACTTTTCACAGAATTTACTTAATCGTTAATCGTTGACTTAAAATTGAATACCACTGATAAAAACGGAATCGCACTACTTGGCAGAGCTCTTCTACCGATGTAGTCAATGGTAAAATAAACGCTAACTATAGTGTCAAGTATGAACTCACACACACAGTTTTTACAACTAACAAAAGGAGAGATTTATTCCTTCTGTTTTCCATCGTTTCATCATGAGTATCGAAAAGAAAACTATTCCATCAAATTCCTGTCGAGATACTCGTATTTCGAAGAAAAAGGTTTATAGCAATAGTAGACCTTCCAATACATTACGCACCTAAAATATCACGTATAAAATTAGCAATACATAAAATAGATTAGCACTCAACATGTACTGTAATAGATTTCTTTTTGATGCACGAACTCATGAACAATACAAAATAAAACAAATTTCACAAATCTAGGTGATTATTATTATTACTATTATCATTATTATTACCATTATTATTAAATAAGGAAGTTTTAGCCTCCCTTAACCACGACAAAGATGTTCCAAGAGAGGAAGGAGGGAGGCACCATTTAGTATAGAATTGATGGAACGCGGAATCTATGCACAAGGTGCACAGAAACAGCAAGCCAAGAAAGAAGATCTGAAACAAGAA
>JACJUY010002648.1:76527-94381 GCA_014220935.1 Platorchestia sp. MABIK | reverse complement strand
CGAGAAATTTAGAAATTTAGTTCCCTATAATCACTAAAGGAACACATTTAATAACATTCTACACAAATGACATTTTACTTGCTAATGCATAATTTATGAGTTATTCAAATCTGAAGGTATTTGAACGTAAAGAAATGAATGTGTAAATAAGCTCAAATGTGATTTTGACATAACAATAGGTAAGGTCAAATGAAGTTGAGTTAATTAAATGAACTAACCTAAATAAATCTGATGTAACTTAACTTAGACATACCAAAGCTGATGTTCTCCCGCCAAGAATCTATGCGTGTTCCAACATTGAGGCAATGACGCAACCGACTATATAATGTTATTCCTGCCTGAACATTCTTAATATTTATATCTTAAAAATTACACATTAGCAAGCAAAATGTCATTCTAGTAAAACGCCTTTCAGTATGTTTTTATTTCTATTTTTGGGAACAAAATTGTTAAAAATCTTCAAGTGCATTAAAGTAGAAATTAACCAAAGCATCAATGCTGGAGTTATTTTAGACTTGAAAGTACTAATGTCTTCATAAGCTTTTTTTATTTGAAGAATTATAGAATAAAAATCTACATTAGCTTTAATCAACTTCATTCTCATATTGACCATGCCTGATATACACACATGGCTGAGTTTTTACTTGTTAAACAAAAATAATACAAGTTAAATTTTTCTTGACATTTATGCTGATCAATACAGAAACAAACTAATAATTTAATTGTTATACCAGCATGTGGACTTATATCAACATGGACATTGCTCATTATTATTAAAAATGCTTCAGAGCCCATTATGACTGAAAAGTGCTAAAAATTTAATAAAGAAAGGGAAAATCAATCTAATGTTAGCTCATTAAAATAACTATAAATGACGAACTAACTTTTCTTTCAACATTCATTAACAACACTAATGAACCAACGAGCTTTTCATGAAATGATAGAAATGCCCATGATTTTCTAGGGCACAGTGCAAGATTTCCTACATAAAATCGTTAACCAATTGCTCAACATAAATCACCCAATTATATTTTCTTACTCGTAAACGTTTTTAATTGAACGAAAATATTCACCAGTTTATGGTACTAGTAGATTTCCTATAATTCACTATCAAACGAGACTTATCTTCACAAATTTCGAGAAAGCATTAGACCCGGGAATTTACTAGAATTTTAGTAAAAAACAAAATTACCCCATCATATAAGATTTACGTTCTTTATTAACAAAATATGCATATAAAGTACAACAGATCACGTAATATTAATTTAATCCACATTGAGAAGAACCGAGAGGGCACAGCCCTTCCTGAAAACACGCAAACATTAGGCCGATGGAATATGTTCAGGTTCTTTTTCTTCTTGGTGAACGAAGAGAAAATCGGTAAATTAGTTCATAGAAATTACGTAGATAACTTACAATGACGTCAATTATTTTGAGGTAGTTTTCCACAAGGTCTATTTTCAAAAAAAAATTTCATGCAGCACAGAACTGGTTTTATGCTCATAAAAGAGGTACAATGGAATGCTTAATCGATTTTTCACAACTATATTGATCTAACAAATTGCAGGACAGAGTAATTTATTTACATACGAGTTAACTATCAGCTGAAAAAAGAAAGATCACAGGGCAACGTAGACTGATATCTTTTGAATGTATAGGAATTTATTGTGAGACTAGATGAAGTGTCAAATCATTATATTCACTAATAGAATCAATATAATGTTCGCACGTTGATGAAGGTCAATTTCAGAAACATGATATTTCAACTTTTGTTTGCAGTTCTCTTGTGAAAAAATATTGAAATAAAAAATCATTTGCAAACTTTTAAATAATACGTTTATTAAAAAATATTTTTTGCATTGAAAAAATATTTACACAGATTAGTGTTTTGCAAACATTTCATCTCACCTAGTCTAGAGCATGTGACAGCTTCTAAAAAACTTCTGATTAGTTTCATAATGAAGCATCTTCTCTAGTTTTAATGCAGTATTCGAAGTGCAGACAATTGCATTATCAATCTAACTTTAGAATTATAGTTTACGGCGCATGCCGAAAATTTTCAGATGATGGAAGGGCTTGCATCGCTATACCATTAACATGTTTCATTGAAACTTTAAGTAATAATCTAAAATTTTAGAAATATACCGAAATGCGAATGAAAATTTTTCCTCCGACTATTTCATATCTTTCAAAATGACCTACGAATGAACTTGTGCGAAATCTTAAAAATCTCATTGAGAGTTAAAGTTCCGTTATATAAACTGAAGTTTAACAAAAAATGTATATATTTCAAATTTATGACGATTTATGAGATATTGGACAAAATATTTGATCGACTGGAGAGGGATGGTTACATGTTGCATAAATCTTAAATCTTAAATCACGATCAGGATGGCTGTGGTCGCTCCTCCGGCTGGTCGCGAGAAGCGATGGATTCTTTTATTAGCCGTTTTTGTGAGCAACCTGCTTTGTGGAAAGGGAAAAGCCACAATACAAGAGCAGAGATACACATAAGAAGAAATTCACTCAAATATGTTACAGAAGCAATGAAGCAACACAATATTAGCTTAGATGAGAATGGTTTGAAGAAAAAATTAATACTCTTCGAAGCCAGTTTAGGAAAGAATTTAGAACATTTGCTACCAAGAAATCTATCATTTTGCAGGAGATAGCATCTGATCTATATAGATAGCACGTATGAGGAGATAGCACCACATGGATTTTTTAATATTCATAATGATATTGGAAAAAAGGGATTCATTTTGTTACAAGCAAATCACAATGCATTCGTTTTGTTGTATAGTGTCAAAGCCATTTACAAAGGATTTCTATTCTTATTTAACATTCACTTAAGAAATACTGCAAAGGTACATTATTTTTGTTTATTAGAATGCAAACATCCTTAATATCCCTAGTGCGGGCTCTTTTTCTAAACCTACGTTATTGCAGTCAACTGGCGGCAAGCTGGAGGATTCTTTTGGTTCCTCGTCAAAGCTGGCAGTATTCGCGTGTACTCTTGCGTTGGAGGCTTCGCCCTCTTCCCGGCCGTTGTTTCCCGAATTACGCCAGTTTGGAGGATACCTTTGGGATCGAGAATTAAGTACCGCACAATGGCTAGAATTTCGACAAAACAATTGTAAGCAAAATACCCCACTCTACCCAGGTGTCTGAAATGGGTACCGGTCTTTGACCGAAGGAAAGCGTCATGGCGTCCTGGTGTTAGTTATAAGGCATTTGAAAAACCAATGTAAAAGGTGATATGTATCATGCTTTAATTGGAAATAAAGCATCCGTAGATGCCGATGTTTGTTTAAAGAACGAAGGCTCATTCAAACGATGCCCGCCGTCGATCGATACCGCTTTAATAAAATCAGAACCCTACTAATAGAATCCCATAAGGTCACTACGGCTAGACTACGCGAGAATTACTTGAAAGTAAAACCAGAAGAGGGCGATAATATGAGTCGTTACGTCCGCAGGATCAAACAAGCCTTTGATGCCTGGATTACAGGAAGCCAAGTCAAGCCAGGTTACGAACAACTAAGGGGTTTTGTCCTGGTAGACCGAATATTCTCCAACCTACCACCGTTCGTGGTCACCCAGCTTAAAGACCGCGGCAATAGTACTCTGGCTACACTGAGCGAACAAGGGGATAGCTTCTTACAAGCTCGACCGCACACCTCCCTACAACAGCTATGCGGCAACCGTAACAACAATGACCGGACAAGAAATAATGGGCTACCTATTAACAAAAATACCGCAACAATCCGAACCACGCGAACTTTTGACCCCCCTAACCGTGCGCAAATCAACTCAGTTCCGGCAACCGCGCGTAACGAACCAGCACGCGTCGCGGCAACTCCCCAACTACCCAACCATGACCGCACCAATTTAATTGGCCCGCAAGAGGCACGACGTCATTTCTATTGTTCACATCATGGGGAAAACACCACTCATTCAAGTGCTAAATGTGCGGTACTTAGTTCTCGATCCCAAAGGTGTCCTCCAAACTGGCGTAATTCGGGAAACAACGGCCGGGAAGAGGGCGAAACCTCCAACGCAAGAGTACACGCGAATACTGCCAGCTTCGACAAGGAACCAAAAGAATCCTCCAGCTTGCCGCCAGTTGACTGCAATAACGTAGGTTTAGAAAAAGAGCTTGCGCAAGGGATATTAAGGACCTGTAAAGGCCGAATCAACGAACAACCCGTCACAGTGTTATTAGAATGAGGAGCTAATGCAGTATTTATAAGGAAGACCCTCGTGCCCCTAGACACGCTTACCGGAACAAAAATCACCGTGAAACTGGCCGATAGCCAAACTTTTCAAGCCCCCTTGACAAAAGTACGGCTCGAATGTCCCTATTACCGAGGCGACGTCACCGTCGTAGTCATGGAAAATCCTTCGCACTACGTTATTTTAGAACGAATACCAGGCACCCTTTCCTTTGAGGAAACAAACTTCGATCCGACCCCACCTCCTCCGGACGCAGCCACCTACCACGTGACAACTCGAGCGACCACCAGAAAGGAAGCCGAAGTTGAACGCGCAGTCCAGGAACGACTCAAACCAGATAAAAAAGAGCTGGAAACGTTACAGCGTAACTGTGACACCTTACAAGGACTGTTCAAAAAGGCAGAAAACAAAACAGAGGAGGTTAGAAACGACGGCCGAGTCATTACGTACGAACTATGGGATGGGATTCTGAATCGGAAAACATTACAGAACGGTCAACCCACTTTTTAGCTGGTGGCGCCCTCGACTCTACGCAAACAAGTACTCGAGATGGGTCACGATAACCCCCAGGCAGGTCACTACTCCCAAAAGAAAACCCAGGCACGAATCGAACGAGATTTCTACTGGCCACAGCTAAACCAAGAGGTAAACCGGTAGGTACTGCCATTCTTGCCACAAATGCCAAAAACATGCACCAGCCCGGCCTACCCTAAGCACCTATTGCTACTCCATCCCTAACCGGAACTCCATTTGCAGCGCTAAGCGTGGACATCGTAGGTCCGATTCAACCGTCCTCTGCTAGAGGAAATCGATACATTCTAACTGTGGTCGACCAAGCCACCCGCTATGCTGATGCAAAAGCCCTACGGCATATTAACGCAGAAGCATTAAACGAGATCTGCACTCGCACCGGTTACCCGCAGACCCTAACCACGGATAATGGAACCCAATTTACAGCTGCCTACTTTGAAGAGTTCCTAAAACAGATGGGCATCCAGCACCACCGCACGCCCCTGTATCATGCACAATCAAATGGGATCGTAGAACGATTCAACGGAACAATGAAGTCCATGCTTCGGAAACTGACTGCCGAACAACCCAGGGACTGGGACTTGTATCTTCCCTCGTTATTATTCGCGTATCGCGACGCTCCGCAAGCCTCTACCGGATACTCACCATTCGAGTTAATCTATGGCCACCGAGTACGAGAACCCCTGACCATTCTGAAGGAATGCTGGACAGCTAATCCTGCAGTAGACACCGACCAGGCTCCGGCCCATTATCTACTCGATCTCTAGCATCGCTTAAAAGAAACGTGTGTAATTGCCCAAACTAATCTGAAACAAAGTCAACAAAAACGATCATATATCTAAATCGAAAAACCAAACTTCGAGCGTTGAAATCCGGAGACCAAGTACTAGGATTTGTTCCGGACCAAACAAATAAATTAACTATGGCATGGAAGGCCCATATAAAATCACCACGCGGCTTGTAACCTATACTTATTTATTAGAAATAGAAGGAAACAGTAAACTATACCATATCAATTTACTCCGGAAATATCAGGAACCCGAGACTCCAAACAGCAATGCTAATCCCAACTACTTGGAACTCGAAGAACTTGAAGGAGACGCCGTTATAGAAGCGTTCACTGCCGCCTGCCTTGCTGTCGAACCTACCAATGCAGAAGAGGAGCTCGACGCAAAAGAACCGGAAATTCCCCTCCTGCTGGGAGAAACCGTTACCGACTGCTCCCTCGACAACCGTCGAGACGAAAGGGAACAAAAAAAACTGAAGGAGTTGCTAATCAAATTCGGTCGCCTATTCACCGACACACCGGAAGAAACCATGACCGTAGTTCACGAAATCAACCTAAAAGACACCAGCAACTTCCGCCTCCAACATGCCTACCCCTTGCCGCTATCACTAGAACCGCAATTACAGAAAAGTCTCGCGCAATGGCTACAACTGGGTATAATCACGCCGTCCAACTCACCGCACTACTCCCCCTTGTTAGCAGTTCGAAAAAAAGACGGAAGTCATCGATTCTGTTTGGATTGTCGTCACCTTAATAATCAAACGCGCTTCGATGCCGAACCCATTGCCGACATCACCTCCATCTTTACTCGATTGGCAGGGAAAACTATCTTTGGTAAAATAGACTTAACCAACGGCTACTGGCAAGTTCCTCTGCACCCAGCATCCTGTCCTTATACGGCATTCAAAACGAGGTCCGGACTAAACGAATTAAAGGTAATGCCGTTCGAACTGGCCAATGCACCTGCTACCTTTTCCCGCCTCATTCGTCGAGTAACTAGTGGCCTAAAGGACATAGAAGTTTACATGGACGACATTCTGATCGCTTCCGCCACCTGGGAAGAGCATCTCGATTCCCTGGAAAAATTATTAGAAGCATTGACACAACACGGCCAAACTGCTAAACCCTCGAAATGCGCTTTCGGCTATACTAGTCTCCAATACCTCGGCCATCAATTAAGTAGCGAGCAGCTCCGACCAATGACAGAACGGATAGAAGCGCTACGCACCTCCTCATTACCCAAGAATAAAAAAGAACTAAGGAGTTTCCTAGGCAGTGTAGGATACTACCAACAGTTTATTCCTCATTACACCGATCGGGCCGCACCTCTGCAAGACTTCCTACGGAAAAATTCTCCAGAAGAGATTCCCTGGACCGACATCACCCAAGACGTATTCGAGGCACTTAAATTGGCCTCAACGACCAATCCCGTGTTGCAGTTACCGGACCCAAATATCCCATTTATCCTACGCACGGACGCGTCTGAAACCGGTCTAGGCGCTGTTCTTCTTCAGCCCAGCAAAATCGACTTCAGGCGCTATGCACCAATTGCCTATGCATCCCGCCGACTCAGAGGAGCGGAAATGAATTATTCTACTATCGAGAAAGAGGCCTTAACTATCTACTGGGCGTTCCAAAAATTTGAAACCTATCTGTACGGCCGAGAATTTATTCTACAAACTGATCACCGGCCTCTACTTTATCTGCAACAGGCCGATAAATTAAACCCTCGCTTGAAACGATGGGCTCTCTACCTGAGCCTGTTTCGCGGGAACCGAGAATCATATCGCCGATTTCCTATCTCGCTCCGCAACCTTCCAGAGAAACGAGTGAAACCGCAAGAGATCCGAGAAGGTTCCCGAGATATTTCGAGACAAAGCTTGTAAATATGTTCTCTTCATAGATAGATGATGTTAAAAAGGGCGCTAAACTAGGGCCTAAATCTCTTAAGATTATAGAATTAATTATCACATAACCCCTATAGGTCGAACGGTCTCGAAACCTAATCAGAGACCTAACAGGACTTCCATTCTCTAATTTTATCGATCAAACTGGCGTGGGTTTGTTAAGACTTTGCTTTACAAGTAAAGTCTTGTCATTATGGGCGTGTTAGGCCCCGCGCCAGTATGGCCAGATGGATATTCTCGTATCACGCTACTGGGTTTGTAAATAATGTTCGCTGGAATTAAATTCGAGTATCCTAGATACTCCCCACACCCTCTTGAATCCGGCTTGTCCGAAATTCGGGAGAGCGACTAAAATAAACAGTCTGCTCTCTGGAATTTCGGAACCTCCTTATCTGTTACTGAAATATTCTGGAACTAACATTGTTCCCTGCAAATAAATCTGGAAATTAACCGAGTACTATCTTCCCGGAGAAGAATACCGACTACCAAGAAAAGAAAAGGGTCTCCACTCCTAGAGAGTTATCAAATGAGAGGCGTCCAATGAGCGGCAGCCCTACATCCGCTGAGATACAGCCTCTACAAACTAAACGAACTAAACTCCGGCAACCGTGAACAAGGTCAGCCCTTAAAAGCATCCGAAAGATCGAGCATCTTGGCGCCCGAACCGGGACCAAAAATAGTAATAAATCTAACAATTGGCGCCGAACCAGGACAGCTTAACAAATCTAATACGCATTATCAAACACAGCATTAACACAGCATACGCATTATCCCAAGCAGTTAACGTGTTAACTTTACGTGAGCTGCATCCCTCATTTCTTAGGAAGAAACTCTTTTTCTCGCACGACGTAACTGCTGCACCGAGAGAATGTGTCTATTATTCCATGTTAACTGAGCTCTACACGTAATCATTTATCGCGGTGTCACTGTTGAGCGCATCGTTTGTATACCGCCAGGATTTGGATCACGAATTTCCAAGTTAATTATTTTCATTCTATAAGCTTTTAACTTTACAAAATGAAGCCGAGTTTTCAGATTAGTCACACACCCGAAACGCCCAAGTTTAGGGCTCTCTTCAAATAAAATTTGACGTCGAACTTCATTTACTTGATTTTATCTCATTCGAAAGAACTCAGGCGTGAGGATATAGGCCAGAAAATAGTCCTATTTAGTAACTCAGAAGCAGTAACGCACAGTACAACAATGAATTTCCCCGTGAGTCAACGGTAAGTTTGAACACAATGGCCTCATATTTTCAATACTTAAGACAAAAAATTAGACTTCCCTCAAAAGATTTTCATGAGGAACTATTTTTTTCAATATCTGGCGTTCAAAATGCTCCTAAAGAACTTCAATGCGATGACACAAGAATACCAACATTAGCGTCTCTTCTAGCGATTATTCTTCATAAGATATGAAAAGTACGCTTCAGAGTATTTTTCATTGTTTTGTGCTTAGCCCCCAACAAAGAAGAGTAAAAAGCTAACTCGTGAGATAGATGTAACAGGCTTGGCTTTGTCATGGAATTCATGTCTCGTTCAAAAAAAAAAAACAATTCCCATTGCTATAAATTAATTTCTCTTCCAGACAACTAAGTCATACAACCCGAAACGACATGGAACATTTTAAAACTATTCAGCACTTGTAATAGAGAATGTACCACGATCGCAATGTAACTTAGTAAAGATTCTGAATTGGGTACATAACTATTTTATTTGGAGACAGCATTTCTGAAAACACGCATGCGATCATTGTAATAGAAGAGGCTGGCAACATTGCAGCAATAACAAAACCACGAAGCTGAATTTGTTCAGTTCTTTACAAATAAAAAAAAATTCATTCGGCATCCACAAAGATTGCCTAAAAGAAGAATTTTATGGAAAATTTTCCACCAAGTAAGATTGCGTAGAACAAAAAAGTGGAACAAGCCTTTAACACCTTCCCCGCATATTGAACAATAGGTGTACCAATAAGTGAATAGCTCATCCATGTACTGGTTTAAGGGTTGTTCTCCGGGATTTTCAACTCTTTTCGTCCGATTCGCTTGAAAATTGGCCAGTATATGTATTTTTTGGAAGTAAACCAATTTTACTCGTCATTTTTTCGATTTAGGCCTTACTTTTTTACTAAAAATGAGTTTTTTGATACATTTTTATGTATATTTCAAGACGTATCTACTCATTGAATTTTGATGCTAGAACAAAACCAAAGACAGTTTTAGAATTCTTGAAGCATTTTTAACAAAAGTATAATTTAAAATTTTAACATTTTGAAATTTTTTTTGTGATATGCGAAACTTTATAATTACATCTCAAACCATTATTTTTGGGTTTGGAGCCATAAAAAAATTTTTATTTTCTCAAATTTGGATGAAACTCATTATAATTTTGTTAGAAATGTTCCAAGGATTTCAAAACTGTCTTTGGGTTTGTTCTAGCATCAAAATTCAATGAGTAGTTACAATTTGAAGGGTAGAAATGTATTATTATTCAGGAGAGCCCCCCCAAAAAATATACTATTGAATTGCAATATCACTGACAATTTATGTACATGAATGCAGTTTCTTTGATCTATTTTTATGTACGAATAATGTGCAACATTTTCTGGTGAATTTCAATGTAACATAAGAAATATCGTGCATAAAAACATAAAGAAATATTATTTTTATATAATAAAATTATAAACTTTATTATATTTTATTTGACTCACCCTAAGGACCCTTTTTTGGCAAAAAAAACATCCTTCATTTTTTATGATTTTGGCCCCCCTTTGGACCCTCCTGGGGGGGATGAGGGGGGTTCTTGTGTCCGTAGTGCCATGATATTTCATGGCACAATAACCCATACCTTAAGAATCCTTTTTTGCCAAAAAAAAAACATACTCAATTTTTTATGATTTTGGCCCNNNNGGGGGGGGGGGTTCAGGTGTCCGTAGTGTCATAATATTTCATGGCACGATAACCCATACCCTAAGGATCCTTTCTCGACAAAAAAAAAAATTTGAGTCAGGGGTGCCGCGGGGGGGTCAAATTTGGCCTCGGACGGCATCCTTAAATGAGTGACGTTTCAGGTTTCTCGACCTTTTTCAAAAAATGACTTATCATTCGAGGTGAAATGTTATCGTGCAATTGTTTTTTCACATTTATTAGGAAGGATGGAATCTTTCGAGCAGTGAAGTAGATTTCTCAGTTTTGCTACTTACAACCTAACCAAACCAATCGTTAACAACCGCGGTCACGCGGGGAACATGTTAAAGCTGTATTATACCATGTAAAATTAATTCACTACACAATTCGACCAACAATGAAGGAGATCATCTTCCTGGAAGCATATTACCTGGCGAAGTTGTTAGATGCTGCTATTTTGAGGGTCAAATTTTATTGGAGGCCCAGCGTGAGTACTGTGCCTACGTAAAACAAACAATCCAATAAACAAGGTTACCCCGTGGGCATTTTCATTGTTAAATTTTCATAGAATTAGGCCAAATTTGAGAATTTTTGGAAATAATAAAATGTCAATCCTGCTCAGAGGATATCACGTAGCTAGGGATAAGATGAATGTAGAAATAATTATCATAAGCGTGTAGACGGGCGTTGACAAAGTTAACATTAATGCACGGAGACCAGCCCTTGGTGCCATACAGGGTCGAATCTCAGGAAAATTGCTTTGTGCTTCGCAGCTGAAAGACCTCGACATTCATGCTATACGACTTGGACGGAGTTTTTTTATTCAAATAAGTTTCCAACAAATGCGAACACAACATTTCGCTGTTACGATGGTTAAATAACTAACCGCCCCATAAAAATTATTTGACTAAAACCGAATGCATAAGCTTAAACTTTCACACACAGCGAGGTGGAAAAAGTATTTAAACAGAAAAATCCATTTAATAGTCGTTTCTGACGACAACATATTCCGAAACTCACGAAATAACCAAAAATATACATTAACATACATCATCCATCAAGGACATAAATATTCTTCTCTGAATAACAAAATTAACGAACAAATCATTGAGCATATTAATAAAAAATATTTGAGCACCTTCTGAAGAAGTTTTATATGTGAGTTCTGCAAGTTTGAATGATTCAATACACTAATCATTTCAGGATAAACGTAAGTTGTACTTGGTGTGAGGTTATCAGGCAACATTTATTACATTGGAAGCCTGTCTTACAGCCCTACATGATGCTCAATTAAAGAGAGTCACCAAAAGATATAGAAGATGTATTATTTCTGCGCAAGCGGCAATAAAAGTTATCTGAACATTTGAAAAAACTTCAAAAATTCCCATTATAGTACTGTAGGTTACATTGTAAAAAATGAAAGATTATTGGGGACAATGAAATTTTTTCCAAAATCTAGCACACTCAGAGATATTTCATTTAGCCGTCTACAAAACCTGACTTGTATGGTTAAAACCAACCCCATTACAAGAGATGAACTTCAAACGGATCTTGGTGCTGTTGGAACACATGTCCACAATAGAAAATTGGAAATGAACTTCTGAGGCAAGAGCTCAAATTACGATCTCCTCGTAAGACCCCATTACTCAACAAACGCTATTTGAAATCAAGATAGCAGCTAGCATAAGAAAATTCGTAGCCTGCTGAAAAATGGTGATCATTTTGTGGTGTGATGGAAGGATAATAGGGGGTTTATGGTCATAATGATGTCACTTGTGTTTGGAGAAACTATGGAACAGCTGACACACGAAGAAAAACGTGGTGGCGGGAACATAATGGTACGTGGTTGCTATGCATTTAATAATATAGGGCAACTGGATATAATCAAATGAACTATGGATAAAGCTAACTACCGTTCCCCAAGTTTTAGAAGACAATCTGCAAAAATCTGCTGAGACGCTGGACCTTTGATTTGAAAGGCCATAACAAGACAATGATGAGCAAATCGTCAACATTTTTTGTACATGAAAAGCAACCAATTTCAATCTATTGATAAGGCCAAGTCAACCACTGGACTTATGTCTGCTGAAGAATTTATGAAGAAAGCTAGAAATTCAGATCGGCGCAAAACAATTTATCAACTGGAAAATGTTCACCTATGAAGATCGAACTGGGACTCCACTCAAATCTGACAAGTAAATATTTAGTAAAACCTGACAGGAACTGCACGAGAGCTGATATTACACATAGCATGCTGCCCCTAAATATAAAGCACTCTTTTTTTTAAAACAAATAATTCTCATCATGTAATTTAATAAATTGTACATAAATTAGTTATTTGTTTAAAACCTCTCTAAACGCAACAAAGGCGTTCCAAAGAAAGGAAGGAGGAAAACCCCATTTAGTATTGAGAATCTAGGAACACGGAATCTAAGCACAAGGTGCGTAGAAACAGTATATTGAGAATTTTTTTTTAAACAAGATATAAGTTGAAGAAGAAAGTAGTAGACGCTCAAAAACAGTACAGGAGAGAACCGAAAAAAGATGTCCGTAACAGAATAAAAAACTGTTCTATTTCTACAAAGGTCCTACCTGACCTTCAGCGCCGGACCTCAAATTTACCCCCCGGGAGCTCTGATTCCCATTAATATAATTGTTGTATCCCTCTGATGGGGTTGTGCATAAATTTAATATACATAACAAATATTTCATTTTTGTTCTCCAGTTATGTTTATTGGTCTTAACCGTATAGTCGTGTAGCTTTCATACATACATATACCAGGCCTCTCCTCCCTATGGGAGAATAGCCGACAGCAGGCCACAGTCATCACCCTTAGTCACTAGGAGGCGAGAGAGGCAGCACTGGCCGCATCAGAACTGCCAGGATCAGCAGCAGCCCAGCACAACCACCTTCCACAGTCAGCCCGACAGCCATGGCTGGTTTATCTCGACCGCTTTATTGAGTGCAGCCCCTCCCTCCGCACAGGACAGGTCAACCCCATCACACACGGGCAGGCTTCCAGTACAGAGTCAAAAATAAAATTACCTTCTTATGTACTGCCTCCATTCACTTCTGTCCGCAGTCATCCCTCTCGCCACGTCCACAGTCAGACCCCTCTCATACAAAGCACGTTCCACCCCATCCATCCAACTCATCCGTGGTCTACCTCGCGCCTTAAAACCACACACTTCCGACGTATAAATCTTTTTCACCAGCCGCTCAACATTCATTCTTTCAACATGCCCAAACCATCCAAGCACTCTTTCATCCACTCGCTTGTTCATCTTTTTGATAACCCCAGTCTGCCCCCTAACCAACTCATTCCTGATCCTATCTCTTTTTGTTATTCCATACATGCTCCTCAAACACTTCATCTCAAACACATCCAACTTCCTCCTCTCAGCTACTCTCAAACCCCAGGACTCTACACCACACAACAAAACTGGCACGATCAAGCTTTCACACAGTCCCCTCTTAGAATTCATACTCAAACTCCTGCATTCAAAAACTTTCCTCATTGCACCCAATGTCTTGCAGCCTTCACTCACTCGATGCCTCACTTCTACTTCCATACTATCCGTAACAGCCACGTCCGACCCGAGGTACCTAAAATGCTCTACCTCTTCTAACACTTCACCATTCATCCTCACATCCAAGGTTCCAAACACTCCACCTCTTGAATATCTCATCACCTTACTTTTATTCACATTTATCCTCAATTTACGCCTTTCGCACACTCTACCAAACTCTGCAACCAGTCTCCTCAGTTTTTCCTCTGAATCAGCCACAAGCGCTGTATCATCTGCAAACAACAGCTGACACACTTCCCAATACATACCATTTTGTCCCACCAACTGCGCACCTTTCCCAACACTCTGGCATTCACTTCTCTCACCACACCATCCATAAACAAATTAAACAACCACGGTGACATCACACATCCCTGTCTCACACCTGTCATAACTGGGAACCACTCACTCGCCTCGTTCCCTACTCTCACACACGCTCTGCTATCAATGTAGCTTTCATAGTTTAAATGAAATAAATATAATTTCTCGAATAATGCTTTAGAACAAAAGTTTTCTTTGTACAAATATCTGTCTCACCTCACACAGTAAGTTTGTCAAGTCCCACCGTGAGATATGGAGTAAAGCAACAATCAAAACGAGGTCGTTATTGTTAACCCTCGATACAAACTAAGTGCAAAAGTTTCTGTGAAGACACGGGTTGTCGCGAGATGACAAGCCTCAAGTTCACGTCGTTGTGAAATAATAACATAAATTTTGCCAGTAAACAACACATTTGAAGACTACCAGAACTGTCATGCCGTGTCTTGTGCGTAGGGTTGAGGGAAACGTTGATGCCTTACTTTTATCTGAAAAGAACGATCTTTCAATACATCTTACTTCTGTACGTTTATTTCACGCTATATTATGTAAAATTAATACTCAACTGTCTCAAAATCAGACGAGATGCTGAAAAAATTGCACAAAAAATATAAACTAACGCAACTTGACAGCTGTGCTGACCATTTGAGGGCTTAGTTTTCGAGTCCGTCCGTGACCAGTCACTTCTCCGGCGAGTGAAACGTTTTACGAAATCACCATCATATTCATACCGCATACATCTATTAAGACCAATAATACAGCAGATGTAAAGAAATAAATATGTCCTACAGCGCTTTAACTCCGCTTATGGTGGTGAGGGTGCTGAAATTCTGTGAAACAGGAATGCTTTGCGAGGCATGAACATTGTGGGGCACGCGAACGTTCTGGAGAGTGACAATATTTAGAGGGGCCTGTGCGTCGTGTGACGCGGAAGCGCTTCGATATATCTGACTGCAAGCAGGTGCAGCCGAACTTTGAGAGCGACATCCTCCGTCATTATTGGCAGCATTGTTGAGAGCTGATGAAACATTTCCAGATGAGTCAAATCTGTGAAAACTATAATCACGAGACGCAGCGTCCTCTGGGAGCGTTGTCACGTTCAGAGGAGTTAAAATTTTTAAGGAGGTTGCGTTCAGAGATCCCTGAGTGACGGGGGCAACTGCACTGTGCACAGGTGGTGCTGTGTGCATCACCGAGGCGTTATGAGCGGAGATGTGGAGAGGCGTGGCAAGTACCCTTGCAGACCTCGTGTTTTGAGGCCCTGAGATCTCCTCAGAAGACATGGGTGTTGCCACCAGCTTCTCACTTTTATCAAGGACAGCGTAGTTGGATCTGTCACCATTCAGAGGTATGCTCGCGTTTAAAGACGGAGCAACGTTCACGAAAGTTCCACCTGGAGGTGCAAGAGAGTTCTGCTTAGGAGAAACACAAGCAAGGGGAGACGGAGTAGCCGCAAAAATTGCACAAGGTGGGACAACATTAGAAGCATAAAATTGTGGAGGGCTTGAGTTGAGCGTTGCAGTCGGGATCAAGTTGGGACCCAGACTGAACAAGTATGGCTGCCCATTGGTAGGGATAGTAATAGCTACATTGCTGGATGATGTTAGAACAGCAGGAGAAGCGCAAGATGACAACGTTGTCGGTGAACTTGAGACGTTGCCCACGCCGGTAGGTGTCGAAAGCATCTGAAAATTAAGGGGCTGCAGATGCTGCTGATAGTACACATGGGGCTGCTGGCGTGGCACTGAGCTGGCAGTTGAGGAGGATGCAACATCGCACGCAGGAGCGGGAGCTCCACTGTACGTGTTCACAAGAGTAATATTTTGGTGACTTTGAGATGAAGTAATTTGGCGGTCAATGGTAGGAACGTTTATAAATGGAGTGACGCCAGCGCTCGTGCTGCACGGCGGTGAAGGTTTGGCGTCATCAGTGGCCGAATCAGCACCCAAAGATCGCCGCATGTCTGAGAGTTTGCGTTTGATCGTCTGTAGGTCTAGCGACTTGAACTCTTCATGGAATACTTTGAAGTACACCCAAGGCTTCACCTTTGCATCATAGTCCTTCTTCAGTTTATCTGAAATCACAGACAGGCAAGCGGGTCAGTCAACAGAAAGCTACATTTGTGAGATGATACTTGAAAAACACCAATGGACGTAAAACGAGGCAAAAATTTCAAGGAAAAAAGAAGATATCAGCAGCGAATTCGTTTTACCCGAGTCAGGCACCAGCGCTTGAGGCTCGTGCTGTGATAAGAAATTCCTGTAGAGTTTGGTGACATTGACGTCAGGCGCGTGGTGCTTGTCCGCCTTGATGAAGTCCGCCGCCGCGCTGCCGGAGAGCGCCACCACGATGTGCTGCTTCACTTGCCGCACCACGTCGCTCGACACCTGCAGGAAAATGCCCTCAATGGATTAGGGCAGTGGATTCATTGTGTGGCTCTCAAAAAATATATAACTCGAAGTGGCTCTCTTGCAAAAATTAATGAATAACACTAGATTATGGTGCAAGTTAGCTTAACACGTTGACTGCGATAGGTTAAACCAAATTTCAATGTTCAATTCAAAATTAAAGTAAAAGTTGTTAGCAATTTTATAAATACCAAACATTATTTGGGTCCATAAAAAGGCTGTAGAAATTTTTGTTTTGAACTACTCATTCATGGGCTGTTTAACAGCAGGTAGAACTTAATGAGTCGTATCGCAGATTAGATTAGATTATTAGTTAGTTTAAGCCTCCCTATCCTCAACAAATGAGATCCAAAGAGAGGAAGGAAGAAGGCACCATTTAGTATGGAGTTAAGGGAACGTGGAATCTATGCAGAAAAGGCATAGAAACAGTAAGATGAGAAAGAAGTTCATGAAACAAGATCAAAGTTGAAGAAGAAAGTAGTAGGTGTTGAAAAAACAGGACTGCAGTGAACCGAAGAAAAGTTGGTCCATAACAAAACAAAAACCTATGTTATTTTAACAAAAAAGAAAGCCTACCTAACCTTCAGCTCGGGCCCTCACATTGTCCCCCTGGGAGCGCTAATTCCCATAGATACACTAGTTGTATCCCCCTGAGAGGGGGAGTCGTATTGCAAGAAACGTGTTATGCCTTCCTAGTTAGTGATGTACCGATGTATCGGTATCGGCAAGTATCGGTCATTTTACTGGTATCGGGATCGGTATCGGCAAAATCCGGCCGATAATTTACCGATACTTTCTCATAATAAGTATTTTTTCATAAAAATGAAAGTCACAAATCATGAAAGTAAAAGTAGAAGCAAATAAAGAGCCTATTCATACCTAGTAAATTAGTTCGCTAACTGTTGAAATTACAGCGTTTAATCAGGCCCGCTAACTGAATTTATAACTTTGAATTCCCGATGAGTCACGTACGGTCAGTAAGTGAGATCTATGTTCCATGAATAGTTAAACACAGTAGCGACATAAAATCATTTTTACTTTTACAACTAAAACCTACATAGTTTGACCCAATTTCCATTTCTCAAAGTATATGACAGGCTAAAGTTTTTAAATTTTAAAGTTTTTGTAAATTTAATAAAGAAGTAGCTGAAAATTCTATTTTAATTTAGCTTGTAAATCGTCAAATATTACG
>JACJUY010002648.1:56793-76115 GCA_014220935.1 Platorchestia sp. MABIK | reverse complement strand
ATGCAAAATCTAGCATTTTACAGGGCGATTTAACCATTATGTGAAATTTAGTCATTTTCAATTGCTTTCTAGCATCTATTTGCTGCCTCACGGTTACTCAACGACTCGTTGAAATTTCGTCCAAACCTAGTCGAAATTTCGTCCAAGCCTAGTTGAAGTTTCGTCCAAACCTAGTCGAAGTTTCGTCCAAACCTAGTCGAAGTTTCGTCCAAACCTAGTCGAAGTTTCGTTCAAACCTAGTCGAAGTTTTGTCCAAACCTAGTCGAAGTTTCGTCCAAACCTAGTCGAAGTTTTGTCCAAACCTAGTCGAAGTTTCGTCCAAACCTAGTCGAAGTTTCGTCCAAACCTAGTCGAAGTTTCGTCCAAACCTAGTCGAAGTTTCGTCCAAACCTAGTTGAAGTTTCGTCCAAACCTAGTCGAAGTTTCGTCCAAAACCTAGTTGAAGTTTCGTTCAAACCCAGTTGAAGTTTCGTTCAAACCTTGTTGAAGTTTCGTTCAAACCTTGTTGAAGTTTCGTTCAAACTTCGTTCGATTGTTTTGGTCCACTTTTGGAACCAGTTGCTATTACAGCGAGTCTACATTACGTTGCAATACGATTAGAAACACTTATCTATCGAAAGGATTTCATTTCGTTTTTTTTTAACAATATAGTTAACAGAGCAAGAGCAGTTTTATTTTTCATAATCAAAAACTTTATTGTCAATATTGTTATATTATTTGATATATTAGTGAATAACTTTATTATACCACCCATGTAGGGCTTATAATGGTTTTATTTTAATATAATTTTAAAAGTATCGGTATCGGTAGTAGTATCGGTCAAAGTATCGGTATTTCCAAGTATCGGAGTATCGGTATCGGTATCGGCCAAAAATGGGTATCGGTATCGGCCAAAAAAATGGTATCGGTACATCACTATTCCTAATCACAACAAAGAAGCTCCCAAGAGAGGAAAGATAAAGGCATTTTTAGCACAGAATTAAGCGAACAGTGAATCTATGTATGAGGCACTTCCATCACACCATGTGCATAAAAACAGCAAGATTGAATTACGTTTACAAGACAAGATCAAAGTTGGAGAAGAAACCAATACTTACTGGAAAGAACAGCAGTCAACCAAAAAATATCGGCACTTCGTCCATAATGAAACAAAATTCCTATTCTAATTCAACATAAGGAAGGTCTACCAAACCTACAGCTCAAGGCCTCACATCGTTTCCCAGGCAGCGCCAATTTCCACAAATAAAATAGTTGCAGCACCCTTAGAGGAACGGCTCCGGTATCACTATAGCATTCAAGAACACAGGGGGAAACTGCAGTTGGGTGATACGCATGCATAAAATGATCTAGAATGATCCCTGAGTAAGTAGGGTCAGGCTTCAAATGACTGTTTACTAGCAATGAACTCAGGAAGCTCCTTGTTGTTTGTGCGTGTATCAAGAGTAAATTATAAGACATGAAAACGCCCTCACTGCCGTTAGCTCTTGCTTTGGAGTCTAAGTTTAATGTGTTGTTGCATTTGACAATGCAGTTAAAAATGAAATTATTTTAGTTCACACAATAATATTACAGAGAAGTTCTTGCATGATAAAACCCAAACAAAGGCTACAACCAAACACTTCAAGTCTAGTCAATAACTTTAGGTAAGCATTCTTTAGCTTGTCTTTCCTTCTTTAGATACAAAGAGGTCAGTGTGTACATAGAAAATTATTTCAATTCAACTTTCACAACCTCAATGACTACAAACTAAGGCTGAGCAACGTCACTTTCAGCACAACTATGAACACTATAAATTAACTTTCAACAACTACTAAAAAGCAACATTTAGCAAGTGCTACAGTGCACCTTTCACCAACTATTACTTCTGCTAAGCAACTCCCAGCAGCTACTGCAAAGAATCCTTTAACAACTTCCAAGTGATGCTGAGCAAAGCCTGCACACACACACACCTTCTTAGGTCGATTACAGTGTCGGCCGCGATTGTCCCTCGGAAACATTACATTCTGTTCGTGTTTAAGGCACAACGTGCGAATTTTCTTATCCGAGATACTGTGGATGCTGGCAAACGCACGTTTGCACACCTGAGAAACAATAAATGAGAATTAGTTGATGTTATAGCTGATGTATAGTTGAGCGATAAGTGATTAAGCAATGCTTGCAATGCGTGAGCAACAAAATGAAGCCATCAAATAATCAGATATCATCCTTAGTGATCCCATAAGGCTTTAAGTTTGAAATGAAAATAGATAACATTATCAAATAAATCTAAAAAGTAATTCTGTGATAAAATTTTGGATTAGTCCAAGTTAACCACAGAAGTTAATTTGATGTGTTTCTATTTTTTGGAAACATCATGACCGAGACCTTAATAAGATCAAAGTTGTTAGAAATATTGGATTTAAAAAGCCTACACTAGAAAACTGTGTTCAGGTAATTTTTTGTAGAGTAAGGTATTCAAGAACAGCTTGGCCTTTTTACAAATAATTCAATATCCAACAAAACCACATTAAAAATTTATAGTTTGCTGTGTTTTGCCCAATGCTCAAATCAAGATATATTCCTACCATGTACTCCATAAGGTCCATGACTTTATGCTCTGCTAAATGTAAAACCACTAATGAGAGGGGACAAACCCAACACTGAAACCAATGCTAGATGCACTGGGTAAGCTAAATCTGCATTTCTTCGGTACAAATGCAAAACATAATAGCCAGATGAGTATTTACCTTAGCCTAAATTCTCTATGTAGCCTTTTCTAATTGCAATCTGGTCTGGTTGAGCACTCATGCCAATCAGATTGCCAGATGCTAAGCACTCTATAGAGTCGTATTTTGGTTAGGTACAGTCAGTTGAAGAGCTAAGTTATGATGATAAATTTTGTTAAGACTAGTAACTTGTCTAGTTGGTGCGGCATATTTGGTATACTATTTTGACAATCACAACCTAACTTGCTCTCAAAGCTTATCCAAATCCCATAAATAAAGAGGAATCATAATCCCTGTGATCCTGAGCAACATGTATCATATGCTGAAGGGTTGGGACAGTCAGCAGTTGATGTTGCACGATACAGCCAACGCAACAAATTGGACAAAATAATGAATTGAAGCTCACTGACCTGCACTTCTCTTCCTTGAATGCGAACATAGTATTTGTAGGAGCAAGCCCTCTTGACAGAGTTGGGATGACGTTTGCGTAACACGGCATGTCTTCGTATCAATCCATACAGGTAGGAATTTTGTTCATCATAGCTGAAGAAATAAAAAATACAAATGGAGATACAAAAAGGAAATTTAAAAAAATTTCAGCCCAGCACGACCATTTACAGAAGAAATTAATTCTTTCCCAACTTTGCGATCAAACATTGCTTTTCATTTATGATTGCATGCATCTCTGATTTTGAAAGACGCACTGAAAAGCTCATGATTATTATTCAACAAATGAAAAACAGACCTAAAATTCATTAGAAATAGAATATGAAGTAGATCATCTTATTGTTCATAAGCATAATACATACTTGTAATACATTTATGGCCTTCCAGCCAAAATAATAGTCTTGTCTATGTACCAGTATATGCACATACGCACATATTGGATCGGCCAAAAAGTTCGTTTGTTTTTTAATGTCATCTTCCTGACCTTCTAAAGAACATTCCTATATTCTCATTCTTTAAGTGCTGTATTTGGTACAGTGAGCATTATTAAGTCAGTGTAAAATATACCTCCAAGGAGAGAAGTTCTAACATTTTTGCTTTCATTTCAGTCTTTGAAATGGTGGACCAAGCAGAGCACTACCAATATATAATGATTTTTTTACTTTAGGAGGGAAAAGAAACAGGAAGTACCCCATGCACATGACATATATTTCTGCAAGTTTCTGTTGCTTTCTTTCCTTATCTGAAGTACAAGACCATTAGATGTTGGTAGTGCTTTGCTTGGTCTATCATTTCAGGGGCTCCAATGCCAGCAATAATGTTAGAACTTCTATATTGGGGGCATACAACATACTGACGTAACATTGCTCGCTGTACCAAATACAGGATTTAAAGAATTAGATATCATAACAATTATTTGTAGGTTAGAAAGATGATGTTGAAAAAAAAATAACAAACTCTTTGTCCAACCCAATACATTAATTGATGACCTATTGAAGAGCTAACATTTATGAAACTATGGAAATAGAAACAGGGAAAATGAGTACCAAAATTAGATTTATTACCAAAACATACCACTAATAGAAGTCAGTAGCTTCAATAATTTTGTTTATAAATAGAGTTACAAGGCATGAGTCACAAATACTACATAGAAAGAAAGTACAATTCAGAAAGCATTTAAAGCATAAGATGTTCTACATTACCTTTTCAAGTTATAAAATCCATTGAAGATCTTCTTTCTAGACTCTTCATTAACTTCATGGAAACATTTGTTCCTACAGTTGCAATTGGGACCAATTTTTTTTGATGACACAATGTTGCCTCTGGTATTTGTATATGATTGACCAGAAAGTATAGCCTTTTTTCTTCTGCTTTTCAGCCACAACTCTGGATTTCTAGACCTTCTCCTACAACTCAAACCTTTGCTTTGTAATTCACTTGTGCAATTCATATCATAAGGTTTAGCAATGAAATTACTTTCAACCCCAGATCTCATGTTTAAAATGAAGGACTTCAAAAAATTGACCATGCACTAACAATAAAATTGGTTACTAGACATCCTGCAAAAGAGAAGAAATATAATACAACACTTGCAGTGAGAAGAAATTATTTTGTGCTCTAATTTGAACACAATATGCACTCACATACGTTGAGATTCAACTATAATGCAAATATGTATGAATCATTTTCAAAGACTAACACTTAAGCTCTTCAACATTTGAAAGTCTTGGTTATCAAACTTGAATAATTACCAACATAACTTTATGGAACAGCTGTTCATTTGAAAAGAAGCTCAAAACAAGCCATCACTTTCCAGCCTGCAGAGAATGTCTTGGTGTGTATAAATCTTCTTATACAGAGCTCAGTAACATCTACAGCCTTTTAAACATTATATAAATTCCAGTTTCAAGGTTTTATTTTTCAACTTTGTCAATCGTTGTGAGAATTTGTAACACATTATCAGTGACAATAAGAAATTAACCTATTAACCCCCAGTCTCCAGTAATCTGCTCTCCATAGCTTGCATTTTCATTTGCACTGGTTATCTTTTTTTTTTAAATTATCTATGATGGTTTATGTATTATGGTCATTGCCCACATATCAGTTTGGTAGAACAACTGATGGCTATCACTGAAGTGAGTGTGGATGCACCACAGCCAGAATGCACTGAAGGTCAACATGTGAAGAGCCAATGCAGCTAGTCACTTAGGCAGTGATTAGGACATACTCTGCAATCAGGATTTTTGTTTTTGCTTGTCCTAAGATTTGAAACTATTATCAATTCTTTCTCACAAAAATGTATTTTAGTGAAAGAAATGAATGAATATCATATTCAGATTTCTGGCAAAATCTCTTGGAACAATCCTAAGCATGCTACTCCTTTAGAATTTTTCACCGCAAACTATTCAGTAGAGCATATTTACTAAAATTCATATAAAAATTTCATCCAAATTTATCAAAAATATTAGAAAAAGCATTAGACTTAATTAATTCAGATTGATATTCATTCACTTTTGCCTCCAACTTAAATTGAAGCAGACCTAGAACTTGGCTAAAATTTCCCGTTTTCATGATTTATAGTATGCCCACTATGGCTTCTAAAATTTACACATGTCTGCACCAATACGCATGTCTTTATAATAATGGACAAGTAAAGAAATAGTCATAACTGGTTACAAGAATATCAATGTAGCAACCATACTAGAATACTACTGAGAAACTTGCATTCCATCCTAAAAACTTGAGAGGAAACAGAAAATTTACATAGATTGAGAGCAGTTAAAGCACTATGAATTGCTAACAGTATAAATTTTAGAATTCTAGCATAGTATCAGGATTCCAGAAAATTTTTTACCTTTCAATCCTATGCATTTCGCAGTTTTGTATGTTCTGCTACAAGACTGCTCAAAATTTCCCACAAAAACGGCATTTACTTTTGAAAAAGACTATCAAGTGTGTGAGATACTACAAAGACACATAGAATGAATTCTACAGTCAAACCTCGGTACTAGACTGCCTTTATCCTCAACCAAATTGGTGCTCGATCAAAAAATTTGAGTAGAAAATGCATCAGATCTCGAACAGATTTTTGGTACTCGACTAGCCGAGTCAACCCGAATGCGCTCCTCGGCCCTTCTCGACCAGCGGGTAAGCGTCAGTTTGACTCGGACTGCCAGCGGAGCAAGATTAGATTATTAGTTAATTTAAGCCTCCCTATCCTCAACAAATGAGATTCAAAGAGAGGAAGGAAGAAGGCACCATTTAGTTTGGAGTTAAGGGAACGTGGAATCTATGCAGAACGGGCACAGAAACAGCAAGATGAGAAGGAAATTCATGAAACAAGATCAAAGTTGAAGAAGAAAGTAGTAGGTGTTGAAAAAACAGGACAGCAGTAAACCGAAAAAAAGTTGGTACATAACAAAAAAAACCTATCTTATTTTAACACAAAGAAAGCCTACCTAACCTTTAGCTCGGGCCCTCACATTGCCCTCCTGGGAGCGCTAATTCCCATAGATACAATAGTTGTATCCCCCTGAGGGGTCCAACGGAGTAAGATGTACGCAGTTTGAGTATTTCTTCCCAGATTTAAACTTTTTGGTGTTGCTCTAGCCCTTAATAATGGGTCCAAATAAAGACAGTAATGAGGTGTTTTGGTGTTTGAACAAATCGGTGCTCGACCACCTCATCCGAACGGATTATGGTCATGTACCAAGGTACGACTGTACTTCGGTCAAGAAAACTTATTACTAACAGTCTGAAATCAAATAGAAAAGCAGACACACAATAGGAAACAAGGATAAATGTATGGTGTTTGGTAATAATCGAATTTCCAATTTTGGGTGCAGAAACATAGTTAATTAGATCAAATTAAACAAGTTTTCTTCTATGCTCTTTTTGTTGCAAATGACTATTTTATGAGTTATAGCATTATGGTACTTTTGTGCTTGCAACAATTATATTGTTGCAAGCACGATTAGTTGAAAAAAAGGGGAAGACCCAAAATGGACTTCACAACATTAGGATAAGACCCCAAATGGACACTTCTGTTAATGATCTAATAATTGTCGTTAAAGTTTCTTATATTATGTAGGAATTGCAACTCACCTGCAGCTGTAGTTAGAAGTTAATTTAATTTCTCAATTTCTTCGTTTTAGAAATTAAGTACAAACTGGTTCACAGCCAAAAATTTCTTATCTCTTCATACCAACAGGTTATTACACGTTGGACAAATCACTTCCTTTGGTAAAACACTGATCTTTCAAGAATGCAACTTCATCATTTTTTCCTATGAATTCCCTCGATTGCTCCAATATAATCCGATAGACACCGCAGCTTCAACATAACTGGCGCGTCGAAGGGGAGAGTCCATTGTAGTGTTGCCGTACAACTCCCTGGGTGAATTTCTTTCCGCTTCAAAGACTAGAGTTGGGGTCAGTAATTTACCGCTATAACTCTTTAAATACTCATTTTTGACGGATAGTGCATAGAAGAAAAATTGCTTATTTACATCTCATTGACTATGTTTCGGCACCCAAAATTAGAGATTGCATTATTACCAAACGCTACACATTAACCGAAACAAGTGTTACAAGAATGAGCACAATAATTCAAAATTAAAGTTATGCAATTTTGACAGCCTCTTCGCAGACATGACGTTAGATAGACAACTATTGGCGAGAAATGAAACCGAGAAAGGAGATAATACAAGAACAAAAATGGAAGGATGCAACAGTGAGAAATCAGGAAATAAATTATTCCAAAATGCCGTCACACTGGAAGAACATGCTCGACCCATCTGAAGGGCCGATTAGGCTATTTCTGTAATAGACTAACTTGTTTAACAAAAAAATGCATAAAAGCTTAGTCTGTTTTCAGATATTTCTTTCGTGGACAAAGCACAACATTTGTTGAGGTACGATTACACTTTCGAGCTTCTCTCAGGGCACCTACCTCAACTTGTCCACTTTCACGATGTAAACAATCCTGTTTGCAGCATTCACACTAAGTTACCCTAAATGTATCTATTTTCCCCAAGATTTTCACAATTTTATTTCATTCTATTAAAACTACTCTACTGCATATTTAGGAACGTTAAAATTACCGCCTTATAGCAGAGAATAGAAAACCCACCATGAATAGGGCTCATTCTTTACTTTACGTTGGAAATTCTCTAATTTAATTAACGTTATTACTTTTACCCTTGAAAAAAAAGGGGAACAAGAAACATAGGTATAAATAATTTCTGCTTCCACCCAAAGCACTTTAAATTTACTTTCACTCAAGACTATACCCAGAAAACTGTTAGAAGGGAATATCACTTTCCAACTTATTTCGCTCCAGAAGAAATTTAGTTCTTTAAATTTAGAGAAGTGGGCATAACGTTACTCAAATTTAAAACGTAACTTCATCCTTAAAATCACGAGGGAATTGATAAGCAGTGTTTCTGTGAGTTGAAATTCAGCAACTAGACTAATTCCATTCACGTGTAATTGTCAAGAAAATCAAGCTTTTACTGGACTTCCTACTCGCCACAGAATTCAAGGCAGTGGTTTCGTTACATTATGGAAACTAGGACTACATTTACCTTTCTTACCACAAACATACCTACCTTTATCAAAGTCACGTCCTACAGAAGCAGTAGGACTTGAGTACATCGTTCTGTGCGTACTAAAAAGAGGATGCACCGGGAAACAAACCACAGAACAAAAAATTATTGATTCAACTTTAAAAAAGGAATTTAAAAAATGGACACCCATGATTTTGTTAACGTCTTCCTTAACGTCACTAGCTTGTTTGCCTATACATGGTTGAAATGCGAGTTATTTCATGACGTGAGCAGAGCAGAGGTGCAATCAACTGGAGGAAACTATAACGGAACCACGACCCGCATCAAATTACTTCAATCTCATTTTAGAATTAAAACTCCAAATCTCATACTTTATGTATGCTTTCTCTAAGTTCAATCTTCCCAGCCACTGGCAGCTTGAATGCGAGTCCACTACTAAATCTAAGCGGGCAATGGCTGTGATGAACGAAGAGAAAGTTGGCATCTTTATATCACTATCCATACTGCTGAAAATTAAACTTTTAAGAGCTTTCTATTCTTCGTACCATAAGCCTATTCTTTTCTGCTAAGCTTGACTAGATTCTAAATTTATTAAATTGTAGGTAAAGATTTCAAAGAAAAAATTTACTCTATCCGTGTGAAAAAGTTACGAATTGTCGAGCTCCCTAATTTAGTGAAGCTTCAGGGGAAAAACGTCAGAAGTAAAATTTGTCCCCCATCACCAAGGAAAAGTGATAAATTACGCTATGCACCAAGTGCCATCCAAGACCTGACACACCAGGAGACCAATGAATAGCAAGAGTTCTACTAAAAAGAGATGCACAAATTTTGTGGTTAAGGCGCCCGGATGTCATAGGGGCGGAATATCTTCATTGAGTCTCAGGGTGCAGAGCGTTCATTCAGCGCAATATTTCTGCCTCTCCCGTTGAGGAGAAAACGTGAAGCTGCGCTGGCAGGGCCATGCAGTGCATAAATGTACACATGTTTCTTTCTTTATTACTAACTATTCATTAACATGACTCTTAGAGCAAGAAAAACGCTAATGCCAAACACACGAAATGCTATTCTAAGGCATAGTAAAGTACGCAGTTCAACAGTGACTTATCACTTCCGATTAGTTGAAGGAATTGAAAAATAAGTGGACAACATCAAATTTTGGCATAAAAGTTCCTACCTCTCAGTGCGTAAACAAAATCCGATTAATGGAAGTAAGCCATAAAACAATGTGAATATTCACTATAAACATGAGACAAAATTCAGAGGTTCTCTGAAAAAAATGAGTTCGCTCTCTATAGTATTGGCGCCCATTTGTTCTCAAATCTCAAACGCCAATCACAAAACCAAAATCGCAATGTCAAAAATAAATCTCCCTCGGATCAGCGCTCCTTAACTTGGTCTGGAGTCCACACTAGGGATATCAACGCATCGATAATAGGGAGTGATGTCGGCTAAAAAAATCAGCTATCGTGCAGTAACAGGAGCTATCAAAAACCTCAAAGTTTAAATGTAGTAAGAATTATTTTCAAGCGAACACTAAATGGATTAGTTCGAATCAGGTCATTTCAAAAAGAGTGGGTTCTCTTAGCAAGAAAAGGTTAGGAAATACTCCCCTAAATGAGAAGCTTGCATTGTGCTTTTTCAGCTCAAAATCATGAAAGAAAAATTTTCGCATAGGTGAGACGTGACGGTCGGCAATTGACAGTAGGTAAAATTAATTCCTGTAACAAAGCGGGCAGATGAGCACGAGTTAGGACCAGAAGTGCAGCGGGGATTTGTATCGCAACTTTACACCAAACATCATCACGGCAGGATGCGCCAGATAAGCCATTTTATGTGGCTAAAATATTCTATTTTAGGCTTTTTACAAAGGGAAAAGTGATCCTAAGAATACTCAGCAACCCTGCAGAGGGGATTTTAAGGACATATTTGATTTGAAAAAAAAACAGAAAGTTTACTCTGGTCAGAAAAAAAGCCAGTCGGGCTACCCTAGTTGCGACAGAAGCATGTTGACACTTCCGCTCATGTTCCGAAAAGACGAAACAATTGAATGAGGAGCTGCAAAAATAGAAAATTAAAATCAGGCAAATGAACCTAACACGGATGTCATACAGAATACAGTGGCATGGCAAAATGATCTTGTAATCGTAATAAGGGACCGTGACAACGGATCAAAAAGTGCTCGCAATGGGTACAAATGTCCTGCGCCGGAAAAATTAGACAGCCTCTCCAATCACAAACAAAAGTGTTTTCAATAGAGAAAGGAGATAGGTACCATTTAGTACGGAATTTAAAGGGGAATTTATGCTCAAGGTGCGTCACAGCCCCCTGCACATAGCAACAGCAAGATTGAAAAAAAAGACTATGAAACAAGATAAAAGATAAAGAAAGTATAGGTAATAGAAAAAGCAGTGAACCAGAAAAACTTATCCTAATGAAAACAAGAATTCTATTGTTTTTCAAAAAAAATGAAGGCCTACTTATTCTTCAGCTCAGGACCTCGCATCTCAACAAAAAAAAACGAAACTGAAAATAAAAAGCTAAAAACTAAAATCGAGATTTCCCAAAAAATTTACGACGACCATTGCAGCTAAATCTCCATAACTGAAATAGGGCATTCTCGAGGAGCGTGAAGTTTTCCAGGTACGCGCTAGGGAGGACAGATTCTGTGAGCAAGGTCACTATGAGGAACTCAAGAACCTTCGTTACAGTGAAGAGTTTGAATCCGACGACAGTGTCTGCTTGGAGTACTTCAACAAAAAGGCAGTACCATAACAGTGAGACAGTACCAAATGCGAATAAGATTTGTTTTCTACGGTTACTCTTAGATATTGATGCATACAGCTGAGAAGAAAAGGGTATCGCAGACACGTGTGCACGGAGCGAAGAGCAAGGAACGCCGGACTCTTCACATGAAGATCACGCATCTCAGGAATGCGCAGAAGCGCAAGCCGGTCAAGGTACGCTAAGGATCGAGATGGACGATTTACTTTGGATTCATTAGCGGATAAATCTAATTGATAAGCATCGAAGGAAAGTCACACACGCTGAAGTGCATGAAAAACACAAATGCCTATCGAAATCCTCAAGCTATCTCGCTGTGATTGAGGAGATAGAAATGAGCAGTGAAATGCGCAAGAGAGATGGAGTGTTTGAAAATGTAAATCTATCACAAAAAGCCTACCATTAAAAAAATAGCTAGAGGAAAGATGAGTAGAATTAAACAATAATCAAAGCAGAGGCGCCACAGCTAACTTTTCACAATGGGGCTTCCAGAACGAAAAAGGAGCCAACAATGTACAACATTTGAATTCTATAGCGAATTGAAGTCAATGTGCTCAGTGGTAGGGTCTACTAAATAACTGTTTCATTTAGATCACACTATCATTAGCACTAGACGACATTACTTACACAAGCAGAAGTGAACGGTGTAATACATCACCAGCACACACCACGCACGCCTTCAAGAAATCTCGCATCAAACTCACAGGGTCTACGCACATGTACCACTTTCAATGTCAGCACTCACATCACTTTCAAGCAGCAACAGCGACAGCAATCCCTGATTGAATAAAAGATACTAAATTCCACAAAAGGAATTTAGGCTGAAGTGATGCCAAGGACGATTTAACTTTGAGAGACCACGGGCCAGCCCACTTTTACAAGACAAGCACGCATCGTACAAATGATGTTAAGGGGCTTTAGTCTCATATAGGTGCTAAGAATTTGAATTCAGTTATCGAGGATTTGCTGTGGTGTTGTTTCTAGACATGCAATATGGCATACAAAGCAACAACAGCACAACGAAAGAATTAGCCTCGAGGATGTGGTCTGTTCATTTAACGAGAACGCGTTGAAGTAACCGAAGGAAAACCTTGAAAGTGTGTCTATTTCACGTGTCATTTAAATACTACTGTGTACAACAGAAACGCTGAGAATACGCTGTTTCAACAGTGCATCAGCAATTAACTGGGATTAGAAATACATGACAAGATCAGAGTAGTCAATTAGTTGATGCTGACCCAGTAACATCGTGGCGCCAGCAACCAAATTCGACCTACCTAATAAGCTGATTTTAACGTAATAACGCATGTCAACATACAGCCAACGAGAAGAAACGTTGTTAGATTTCGAAGAAACTTGTAGAATTAAGAAGATTCGAAAGCACCGAATACTCCACTTTGAAGAAACAGCAGCAACTCACTGAAGAGAAATGTACAATGTTACAGGCTTCCTCGTTTTACCACTGGTGTCCACCACGGCCTCTCCAGCCCCCGCCAGGAAACCCGCCGCCGCCACCTCCGCGGCCTCTAAAGTTGCCTCTTTGCTGCCAGTTTTGCCCTGGGCTGCCACGCATGCGGAACGGAGGAATCCCACCTATGGGAGACCGCATCATGGGCTGAGGAGTCCTAGACTGAAACGTGTTAACAAAAGGACCACTCGGAGCAGCAGGTCTTGGTGAGAAGAATGGGCGTTGTTGAGGAGGCCCAGACGGTCTTGTGTGGATAGGGGGTGGTGGAGGAGGTGGATGAGTGGGACCACCTTTCATGAGATTGGGACCACCGAGTGCAGGCAACTCACAAGGTGGCGGACCGAGCAGGCTTGGCGAGGTGTCTGCAGCGTCGCTGCTAGGAAGAGAGCGAACGGGGCTACCTAAACGAAGAGCTAAGTTATTCTTGCCAGACACCGATTTAGCTGCGGAGGGTCGTCCGTTGGGTACGGACGGTGTGGCAGCGCCGCCGTACGTGAGACTGTCTCGCAAATCACCCTGCCGGTCACCACCACCTGAGAACATGTCATTAGGGGCGCTGGCAGCGGTGTTGGGTGTAGTCGTCTGAGTTTCAGGGATTTCTGACTTTCTGCGCTCTCCACTGATCAAAATCTTGATTGCATTTGTGATATTACTGAAGTTCGGAACATCCATAACAGGTTCCCTTCTGTCCCCATCCAAGTCTCCATAAAGGTCGTCTGAATTGGTATTATCAGCAGCAACATCAGCGTCATTTTCCAAACGTTCACCCCCCTCATACACGTCTGATATTTCGTTAGAATGGACAGGCGGTAGTGAAGACGTGATGGTGTCAATGACAAAAATATTAGAAACTGCCTCATCTTGAGCGGCAATTCGGGGATTGCTTCTGGAGTCCTCAAATGAAGTATTTTTATCCGTGACAGAAGGTGAGGAAGATGAACTCGAAGAGTCATCACTACTGTCGTCATCAGATTCAACTTTCTTCTCTCTTTTTTTGCTGGGCTCATCAGAAACATCCACGGAAGCTGATCGCTTAGCGCAACGTTTGCGATCCACACGCTCCCGCTCGTCATCGGAGCCTGAAATGTCCATATCTGAACCCGAGGCATTTCTGTGCCGGGCCGCATCGGGCGTCTTGTTAGACATTGTCGTCGAAGTTGCTGGAGTTGCTTCAGATAATGAACGGTAATCATAACAATGGTAATCTTCTACTGATGAATTCAGGTCAGTAGTCTCTGGCTTGCTGAGACTGGAGTCCCGTGGAGGAGTGAGGTCAGCCGTCTGCATGGTAGGGATGGCGCGTAAATTGCTGGCGGTTGGCGGCGGCTTGGAGCTCATATTGTTGAAGCGCTGCAGCCCTGACAAGATATCCCCTATTCCCGAGAGCGAAGAACTTCTCACACCAACCTTGGAAGAGTTGTCACGAGGTGGCTGAGAGCTTTCACTGCGGTTGTCACTATTGCTGGGACGCGCCTCGTTGAAAAACACACCTTGGGCAGCGAGTTCTTCATGGCCTGGAGGCTCGCCCCAGTTGATGTTGTCGTGCTCTTCGCTCGGCGGCTCCATGTCTTCAAAGGACCAACTTGACTGGTCGAGCGAAGACTGGGACCAGTAGCTTGGCGTACGCGAGTCGTGAGCGTCCCCGTAATGGGAGATGTTGGGCGGCGGAGGCGGGGGAGGAGGCAGAGGAGGCGGCAGCGGAGGCACGCTCCACACCTTGCGTGCGTTGTACGGAGACATGAGATCTTTGGGCGCGGGAGGAGGGTCGGATGGGAGAGGGGGGGCGGAGGTGGGTAGAGGGGAAGGCAAATAAGAGGACAGGGAAGGAGGAGGTGGGGCAGTGACTGGGAGATTCAAGGGACGAATTGGAGGCGGCAGAGTAGACGGAAGGGGACCAGGAGGCAGAGGAAGGGACTGAGATGCAGTGGACAGCGTTGAGAGTGGCCGAGAGGTGTTGGTGATGGGAGGAGGTGTGGGTGGGATGGGGATGGTGCTGAGGGAAGGGGGTGGGCACACAGGAGGTGGGACAGGTAGAGGCACCATGGCGGGGGGAATGGATGAGTCCCGGACTGCAGGGCTCCCAGAGTGGGCACGGTCCGAGGTGTCCACCAACGCTCGGCCCTGCAGTCCTACCTCTTTGCCGAACGCATCCAGCAGCTCGGCAGCGCTCATGGGCTTGAACTCCTGCACGGAATTTAAAGGGCACTTTCTCAGGAGGATATAGACTGTCAGCAGCAGGTTTTAACAGCACATTCCTAAATGTATATAAATTACGGAGAACAAATTAGAAAAATACATTCATGATTGCCTATAAATTAAGGGCAGCAAATTAAAAAAGCACCTTCTTTAGGATACTAGCTGCAAATGCAGAGAGCACTCCCTAAACTGTAAATAGATTACCAGTGGTAAATTTGAAAAACATTTTCCCAATGGCATGTACAATACCTACAGTAAATTAAAAGAACATTTTTCAGTCATATACAAACTTTAAGCAGCACACTTACAGAGTACCTTCTCAACTGCATACGGAATACTAGAAGTCATTTGCACCCAGTAAAACAGCAATAAAATATTAGACAATATCAATGCAACTCCAATGTAAGTTTTACGATGAATTCTATGAACATCTGATATATTAAAAAGAGAAATAAATGAGTTTTTCAGTGGCCAACAAGGTGTGGTGTGTCATGTCACAATCACGTGTGACGCGCCCTTACTTCTTAGAGGGGGAAGGAATGAAAGCGATCGTGAATTCCGGAACTTTCATCTCGATGTTGCACAACTTTTTGCACCCCAGAATGGAAGAGACTTCTGCAGACGTTCAACAGGAGATCTGCTGTTCCAACAGGATGAAGCTACATCTCTCACAAGACGAAAATCACTCAAAGTAATTCAAGATGGCCTGTGCAGTCACCTGATTTATGAGTTAGTAATTTGTCTCTTTCTGGATATCTGGAAGAAATTGTGTTTAAACTTCGCTCTCAGACCCTAACCAAAGCTAAGAGGCTAATTATGTATATGTTGGAGTCAGAGCCATTTTAAGTCATGGAAGACGGCGCTCTGCAAATTTTTCAAGATCATCTCCATCCAGTGCATTGCTGCTAACATCCAGCATCTTGCAGATATTATTTTCAGTGCTTGCGGATTATAAATCGTGTATATTGTTACCCTGGAGCATAATAACGTTGCTTACCCATTTACTGATACCCTGTGGTAGCATATTACACTAATAGCCCTACAATATTTGAGCTCACAAGTTTTTAATTCAGCAAACACTTTCTAAAACCCGTTTCACTAACAAAACATTTGCGGTTGACCCATAAAACAGAGTTTTTCAGGTTACGTGCGCGTTATTTACTACCACAAATTGTAGTATTTCGGATGGCATGATAATTTAACATAAAGCAGACAAGAATGACTGCAACAGCGGCCAACCTCACCTTGCCCAGAGGCCCAACAACATCAGCATGACGAGTCTCCTTCTCATAATGCGACGACGAAGAAGAGGACCTCGTCTCGTCTCGACTGCCGCTGCGCTCCCTCAAATTGCTGAGCTCTCGAGACGAACCATGGTCCCTGCCACTGCCCGAACTGTGATCTCGCGAATTGCTAGAATTTTGTTCCCGTAACCCGCTCGAGTTTTGGTCTCTCGAACTCGTACTGTGATCTCTAGAGCTGGTAGTATGTTCCCTTGAACTTGCGGTGTGGTCTCTTGAGCTCGGGTCCCTGGAACTGGAAGAGACGTGATCTCTGGAGCTGCTGGATGAGTAGTCTCTGGACCCAGCAGAGCTGTGATCCCTTGAACTGCTCGATACGTAGTCCCTGGAAATGTGCTCTCTGGATGTACTTGAGATACGTTCCCGGGCTGAGGCGCTCACACCGTGGTCTCTGGAGGAGCCCTGGTCGCGTGCGCCATCAGAATGTTCCTTCGCACGGGAACGTTCAGAACTGCCGCTGCGCTCCCGCACGGCTGCACTGCTGCTGCTGTTGCTGCGGTGGTACTCCTTACTGTGCTCACGTCCGTACTCCCTGCTGCTGTAGCTGCGACTGTACTCACGGCTGTAGTCTTTGGAGCTGCTCGAATATTCTTTGTTGCTACTGCTTGAATAATCTTTGCTGCTGCTATTGCCTGAGAACTCCTTGCTGCTGCTACTTCCTGAGTACTCCTTGCTGCTGCTGCTGCTACTGCCTGAGTACTCCTTACTGTTGCTACTGCCTGAATACTCTTTGCTGCTGGTACTACCTAAATACTCCTTGTTACTGGTACCACCTGGATATTCCTTGCTACTGGTACTGCCCGAGTATTCCTTGCTACTGGAACTCGAGTATTCTTTGATGCTAGCAGCTGAATATTCTTTGCTGGTTCCAGAATATTCCTTACCACCCTCAGAACCGCTGCCGGATTTGGACAATAATGAATGACTGCTCGAATATTCTTTACCACCATAGCTCGAATACTCTTTTTCGCTACCAGAATACTTTCTGCCACTGCTCGGCTGGTAATCATTCCCAGAACCAACGTACTCTTGACCGTGACTTGCGAAATTATCGAGGGAACTACTGGAGCTGTAAGTTCTCTCTTTACTGAAGGTCTTGTCAGGCTCGTAGAGATCATACGGCCTGCTGTTGGGCGCAGGCGCGGATGACCGCAACACATCAATGCCAGTGAGGTCAATTTCAATGGTGGAGGACGCGCCGAAGGCGAGGCTGCTGGGCTCCCCAGACGGCGCTGGGGGCGGGAACGCCGGCACCAGCAAGTCCTCAGACGCGACAGGGTCGTGGTAGCTGTACTCAGGGTGCAGGGTCTCAACACTCTGAGACGCGGGATGGTCAGAATAACCGTACAAGGGATCAGGTAAAGCTCGGCCATCACTGTCGTTCACAGGAGCATCAGGTGTGTAGGATTGCAGTAAGGGCGGTTGAGAAGCTTGAGAGGGTGAGGCGTGTGGGGCTGGGGAGGAGCTGTCCAGAACAGGGGAGCTGAGTCCAGAGGAGTTGAGCATCGTGAGCTGCGACGCACCGAGAGCGGCCAGCCGAGTGTCCAAGTCTGTCGGCCGTGATGATATGCACTCCGAACCTGCCATGTAGAAAGAAACATATTAAAGTGAAGGAACAAAAAATGCAACTACAAGTTGCCTGCTGAACTAAAGTTAAGTATTCAACTCAAATTCTAAGATTCAATTAGAGTGAGTAATCTTGAAAATAGCTAACATTTAGTGGATTGCGTTTTTATTCAGCTTCAATCATTTATAAAAATTGATTTCATGGCTACGGGTCGCTCAGCAGCATTATGAAAATTCCCTCGTTGTACACCGGCGGCTCACACCGCGACCAACGTGTTGATGAGTGTTGTTACTGGGGGGCCGGCTAAGGTTCTCATCACGTACGATCGGATGTGGTTTTTGTGTATTCTGTGAGAATATTGGTTTGCATGCTTATTTCAGTTACTTTGAGATGAAGTTTTGTTTGCCCATTATGTTAAACTTACCGATATGATTTGCAATTTTGATTTCTATGCTTCAGATTTTTGTTTGTTTGCTCTATTCTTTTGTGAAGCCTGGTTATGGGAGTTGCATGCGGTTCTTGTACTAATAAGTTACACTCATTCTTTTCAGCCGGCAAGTCAACACCTCATGTCCATGCTCCCTACTGTTGGCCGTCATACCTGTTTGTACATTCTCTATTTGCTGTGCCTCTGGATTAGTTATTTCCCATATTCTGGTTCTGAGTGAAGTGTAATAAACACTAAAGTTTCATTTCACCAGTAGTTCAAGACTCACTATACAAGATCGATAATGTAAAATAGGAAATTCTGACCCCGCAACAGCGTGCAATCATGACATTAAATGACAAAAAAATGGCATTCAAACGTATTAGAATGGCAAAAAAAATACAAAACCTTCAATGTTAGCGTATAGTCCAAGGGATTTAATATCAATGCCGAAAACTTTTTCAGAACTATAACAAGAATTACAAGAAAAACCCTAATATTACAGAGAGTCTACCCACGTCATAAAATACGGGCACAAAACGCTCCTTTCAAGAAATTATATCAGATTTTGAACTTTTTAAAGCCTCCCTAACGACAATAGAGGTCTTCCCAAGAGAGGAAGGAGAACGGCACCATTTAGTACGGAATCAAGAGAACGAAGAATCTATGCACGCGATTCCCCATACCCAGCGCATAGAAACAGTAATATTGAAAGAAGTTCATGAAACGAGGTTATAGTTGTTAAATGAAATAATAAGTGAAAAAAACGCGCTTCTCGCAGAGCCCAACGCGCCCCTCGCCGAGCCCAACGCGCCCCTCGCCGAGCCCAACGCGCCCCTCGCCGAGCCCAACGCGCCCCTCGCC
>JACJUY010002648.1:15256-56767 GCA_014220935.1 Platorchestia sp. MABIK | reverse complement strand
GAGCCCAACGCGCCCCTCGCAAGCCCAACGCGCCCCTCGCAGAGCCCAACGCGCCCCTCAAGCCTCACTGGTGTCCCTCGTGGCGTTGAGGTCGTCCTCGGACTGGGGGGAGCTGCCCCCATCGGGGGAGGGCAGGGGAGACGGCACGGTGGAGGGGGAGGGCGGCTCCAGCAGAGGAGACCCGTCCTCGTCCGGCAGTTTCTTGATCTTCTCCGTAAGCTTCGCCTTCAGCGTCTTCACCCGCGTATGGAAGCTCTTGTACGCCTGCACGCAACACCGTTTGGGTCAGATGTGGCACTTTTTGTGTTTGTGTAGCTACATCTTACGTTAATGAATGTGTAGCTACACATTACGTTAATGAATGTGTAGCTACACATTATGTTGATGAATGTGTAGCTACATATTATGTTGATGAATGTGTAGCTACATATTGCGTTGATGAATGTGTAGCTACATATTGCATTGATGAATGTGTAGCTACATATTACGTTGATAAATGTGTAGCAACATTCATTAACGCAAGTGAACGGAAATGAACATGTCGTGAGTTGAGGCTTAGGGGTGGTTGCCCGTTTGATGGTTGTATGAGATGGCGTTGATGGTAATGAGGGCAGAATTGTTGTGTGTTAATTACAGAAAATGATGTCGTACCTGCATTTATTAATTATTTGTATGATCTTTACTTCATTACAGAGGTATTCAACAAAATATAACCAAAATAACAATAACTAAATAAATCATGAGAAGAATCCAACCAAGCCGCAGGAGAGCTTGGTCTAACTATTCCTTTGCACACAGAGCAGCTGCTGCTCATTGCTTCACCACCTGACGCAGGGATCAATGACGGCAAGAAGACATCGCCACGCACCAACTATGAAGCTCAGCCAGACCAGATGCTCCACTCTGAACAAAATGACCAGCTCGGTCCCGCCACAGCTTCCCATCACCACCAACACACACAGCAGCAACACACACGCAGCAGCAGCAACACACACACGCAGCAACACCAGTACAATGAGGTGCACACAACACTTCACGTTCAACAATAGCTGCCATTAAGCAGACTTATGGGAGAGTGCACTTGAATAGTTACGCTCAGCCCACTGCTGGGAAATGTTCTCAGACAACTACAAACTGTACCTGTTAGCTGAAGGCTTTATAAGCTGGTTAGTTCAAATAATTTTTTAATTAATTGTAGACAAGTGATAACTTCAGAATTAAAGCAAATATATGTGTTTTGTGACAAAGAAGTTTTAGATATTTGGGGAAATCTATCCTTCACTGATGACATAATGGGAAATTTCTCAACTCCAATTCTATCCATCTGTCCCGATTCCCGCTGCAGTTCTGATACCTGCTTAATTCATACTTTCATATTTGGCTTGATATTTAACTGCCAAATTAAGTAATGAGTACTATATTGAATTTTCAGTTCAGTCATAATTTTAATAGCTAATTTTCACCACGTAGTCTTTATCTGTAAACTGGAACCTTGCCTTGTTGTTTGGACCACTACTTCTCGTGATACACGCAGCTTACTTTCTAAAGAAGAACCTCAAATGTAGCAGTTTTCAAAAATTTCAACTTACTCGGTTCACTGAATGATCTCATTTTGAATTTGCATCACAGTTAAATAGCGATTGATTATTTAATGCAAAGAATTCAAATAAGGAAAAGCCTCCAACTTTATCTCAGCTTCCCGAATAATATAACCAAAATTAGATCACGTTCAATTCAGTTCCTCTTTAAATCATTCACTATTTTTCAACTATTTCGTCAACAAATATTTCTAAAGATGCATATCGCAATTATCTGCGTTATAATACTGGAACACGTAATTAGAGGCATTAAAATGCATAATGTTCCCTTATTGAAATGCAACATTCGAAAGGAATGTGCTTAGGTTGCCGGCAACTAAGTGCTCATGAGGAGAAAGTGAGCATTTTCTGGACATTCTTATATGACTGCAGGGAAGCAAAAAACTACGATCCCACTCTTGCACAGTGCAGCTGTATGGTGTTACAAGGTAAATGTTACTACATAAACGCATAATGAAGGTATTATAATTGCAGGCATTGTAATTTTGGAGCTCCAATCCTAATTCTGATACCTTGCAATGCATACAATATTCCGACTACACAATTGCAATGAAACGTTAAATCACTATTTTATTACTTTAAGCTAAGTGAAATAAAAACTACACATTACGTTTACACAAAACTAACGTCTCATAACTGATCCATTAAAGAGTTCTTCAAGTATGCCCAAATCGCTCATGAGTGTAGAATAACAAGAAAAAGAAACTCCATTTGTAATTTCTTATGCCTTCTTTATATACGTAATTCAAGTATGACTTTTATTTACCGTAGGAGGTGGCAGGACTGCCTGTGACATAAAAATTCTGAATGAGCATCAATGCTTGTGTGACAACACGGCTTCGTCCATAAACTAACTACACTGGATAATCCATATCAAGTGACGAGGAACACCTGCATGCTCTCGCTCACCTCGCCCTTTAGACCACTACTGGATGATTATCCATCTCAAGTGGCCAGGAAATATCCGCATGCTTTCGCTCACCTCACTCTATAAACCACTACTGGATGATAATCCATATTAAGTACCCACGACACACCTGTAGGCTCTTGCTCACCTCACCCTATGAAACACAACTGAATGACCACCCTAAAGTGACAAGAAAACAACTATAAGCTCCTTGAAACAACAGAGTGAAGGAACCCACATGAACGACAAGTTTAGCCTCGCCCCGCTGCGCCTCGTAGTAAGACTCAGCCTGTTCCATTAGCCCGATCAGCTTCGTGCGCTCGTCGATCAGCTTCTGCATGGTGGACAGGTAGCACTCCAGTGAGGTCATCGCTTCCTCAAACTCCGTCACACGGTCCAGGTTTGGGTTACGCTCTGTGACATCAACGAGAATACGGTAATACTAATTCTAATAAACTTAAAAATTAGTATTATGAAAACTTGTACATTAAAATTATAAAAACGTAAAAACTTTTTCTTTGGGTCAAATTATTTGAACTGAAGTTTACTGATATTGCACAAGAAAGAAGCAATGCAAATATAAAAATTTGGGAACTCAAAAATGGTATTTAATCGTCGTGAATTGGATATCACAAAAAATTGAAATATTAGCAATAAATGCAAATGCCTTTTGTTTGAAGAACGGACAACAATTTTTAAAACGACATGCAAAATTAATGATCTACTTGATAAAACTTTGCTTTTAGGAAAAATTGCATTAGATTATAAGTCAGTTTAGACCTCCAAACCACAACAAAGGTCTTCCAAAAAGAAAAAAGGTGGGAGCACCATTTGGTGTGGAGCTAAGAGAACTGGCAATCTATGCGCAAGGTGTGTTTCCACACAAGATCTCCTTGTTCTACATAAGATAAGAAACAGTGTGTTGAAAAGGAATGTTCTGAAACAAGATAAAACTTGAAGAAAGAAGCAGGTAGTGAAAAACAGGACAGCAGTGTACCAAGAAAAAATGTTTTATACAATTTAATATGAAAGGCCTAACTAACCTTTAGCATGGAAACTAGCATCTTTCTCACGGGAGTGCTAATTTTCACAAAAACAACAGTTATATCTCACTCAGGCTCATTACAGGTTTTATTTTTACAATCATATATTAAAACATCTTCAAGTCTCTAAAATGTTAAAGCAACTTTGCAAAATCAACAAGTACAGCAAGACACTGGATGAGTGCCGGAAAATTGACACAACTGAAGTCAGAAGACATCATTATTATACTCAAACTATGGAAAATTCCTGGAATTTCAACAGATTTATAGCAGGTCAGTTCAGTCAGACGGCAAGAGCAGGTCGTGCAGCATTCCCCAAAACATTTCTCGCCAACATTCCACTACCGAGACATTAATAAAATTATGATACGTACTTTTTATTCTTCAAAGAAAATATTCTGCTTTGTGCTTCTCTTTTGTATCTAATCATTTCGAAATCTCATCCAATTTGATTTCTTTGTATTATATTTGAAAAATATGCAGGAAGATAAGTAGTAAAAATTTGTATGAAAATTACTACATTTATGCATAAAAATATAGAACATTCAAATTTAACAAAACATATTTGTAACAACAAAAATATATTAACAATAATATGAATCACATCTTTCCCTCAATAGAATTCCAGAGCATAATGGAATTAGGTTGGTACCTTTGACGGAAGTCCTGAGGGTGTCGAGCTCCGTGTCGGACAGCGTGCAGTCCTGTGAGTTGAGGTCCCCCAGCAGCGAGGCGGAAGTGCTCTCCAGTGCCATTACAGTGCGCAAAGATTCCACCAGGTGTGTGGGCTGCGAGGGACATGTGGCAGTGTAACCCTCAATTGTTATGTTTAAACTTCACTCCCATTGTGCTACAGAAGTTTCATGATCAAAACTTCTCTCCCATCGCGTTACAGAAGTTTCATGATCAAAACATCACTGCCATTGCACTGCAGAGGTTAAGAAAAATGCAAAAATATGTGAAATGAAACCAGAAAAGCGTCCAAGAACTTATTCAGAAGATTTAATAGGATGATCATACGTTCCTCTTGCTACAGTACTTTCAAGAAATTCCCGTTTTGTCCCAGAAGGAACTTAATTCATGTGCTACACACATTCCAAAACTTTACCTTAGCCTTCAAATGTTAGATTTTAGGGTCATATTAAGCTTACTCTCTCTTGGCTTCCAAACAATCGTTTATAATTATTGGCACTTGTTCTGAAAGAATCCTCTTTTGTACACTAGGTTTAATTTCATGTGAGAAAAACATAATATTCTTGGTTGATAATTAATATAATCACTCTGATTAGAAAGAAAAAATGTGATGTTGAGAGAGGAAAAAGCGTCATACAAGATGTCACTGAAAAAAAACCTCTAGCTGCATGAAAAAAAGGAAACTTAAAAACAAGTCAGAAACTCATAATACAATATCCGTGACTACATGGGCAGCTGAGTTGCCAAAGCTCAAGTGCTCATGAGGGTCCTCTGTACATATTATAAGAAGAAAGCGGTTCACAATTAAACATAAGAAAATCTCATGCCTCAGCACAAAATAATGTTAACTCTCACCTTTGAATTAAATTACATTAGCTCTCACCAATGCAAGTGCTGTACAGCACTTGCATCAGAAAAAATGTCGACCAAGGATTATTTTTTACACCTAAACCAACAATAATGATCACTGAGCATTTTGGAAAATTATGCCCATGTCATTCTCAGACTGTCTGTCCTTCAAGTAGAATCTGCTTCTACAGTTCGGAGTACTCGTATACAGCTAAATAGCTGCAGTTTGAACAGGGGACAAGTACAGGGTACACTACTAGTAGCGTTCTGACAACTAAGAAGGGCACACAGCATCTCCTCATACCAAAGCGTCTTACACACGCTCTAACATCCTCAAGCATCAATGCTGCGTGATTGGCAATTTTGTCATCTACACCGCTATTTATCAAATTCGAAAATGAGGTATATCAGAACATTTTATAAAAAATGGAGCCAGATCAGGAGCATCTCTCCCCACGACAAAACCTCTAGAAGCATTTTACATACAGGAATAATTGAAGTACAGTCAGATTATAAACTGAATGCTGAAGTTCTGCAAATAGTCCAGTTAGCACATCTTCGTTGTAGCCAAAAAGGCTCGGGAAACAGAACCTGGTGCATTCCCGGCAATGTGTTTGGCAGTCAGGGCATAGCACTACCCGCTACAGGCATGACAACACTGGACCAACGAAATTACCAATATAAAGAGGGCAGAGCACCACCTCCACATGGCGAGTTATGCAACTTGATGAAATTCCCTCATGTACAATAGGTCCTTACTGCTACTGTGGCCAGTCCCATCTCCAGCACATAGTTTGAAAAAGTTCAATATAATTTTAACCCTTTCATGCCTGGCGTCCACGTAAGTGGACAATACAAATTTGCAAAATTTTCGCAATTTGGAATAGTTAACGGCCTGAAATTTCTTTAAATCTATTCCAGACTGTTTTCTTCGTTCATTGCAGGGTAGACAATTCTAAAGCTAAAGATTGAAAGGAATTTGCAGCAGTTTGTTTTGAGCACTTAATCGTAATGGAGGCAAGGTGAGTTTTTCCATCACTAAAGTCTATTTTCTTTAAATATCTCTATTTATATTGCTATGCCATGTTGATAGACATGTTAGTTATGATACTGTGAACCATCCTACAAAAGCATGTTCAAATATTCCGATTGCTTTTTTCCTGAGAACATTTTACGTGGAATGTCCACACATGGGGACAGCAGGCACGTATGGTAAAGTTACCGTCTCGAACATGCGTCCACATACGGGGACATCAGGAGTATGAGGTATAAATAGAAGAATTTCGAATGTATCTGTCACTACCTATACCGCTGTATTTTGGTGTTATGTGATACCGTTAAATGTTTAGTTCCTGCCTTGTTGTGTTTAGACACATTTTACGAATTATCAAATACTAGTAAACGCCCGTCGCTTTGCTGACGGTATTTTGTATTGAAACTATAACTGCACATCCTAGAGTTTCACAAGGCACCACTGGAACCCAAACTCTTTCTATTCAGCAGGTTATATGGACTCGCCTGAACTTTTGAAATAATTCTTATACTTTTACATGGTCCAGGCAGCACTAAACTTTGTTTGGATATCATATAATACCCGAAACGTCTAATATCAGGCGCTGATGAACAAATATCTTACCTAGGTCGTCGCGATAAAAATTGGACTTTTGATCACTCAATTTTGTAACAGCATGCAAACAGATAGAAGAAAAAAGTTGCGAAAAAATATAAACCTTTAGAACTATGGTAGAAGTGATTTTCCACGCCAAATTTCATCAAGACTGGTGCAACTGCTTTTTCAAGATTAGCTTTCAAGTAAGTGTGACGCAGACAGACAAACGTACGGACGGACAGAGACACAGACACGGCTTGTATTATAATGTAGATGAATGTTATTACCATAGCGTTTTGTAATGGTTTATCCAGAAGCTTTTATGGAAAAAGAATACCTCGGATCACAGTCATTGAGCCGCCAGACAACAGTGACAACGATGGATACAATTCAATGATTCGTGCAGAGATAAAGACTACAATCCTACAACTGCAACTGCTATTGACTCGAGCGACAACACCGACAACGAAACAACTGGAGAGGTAGCTCCAGAAAGAAACTATGACATTGAAAAAAACAACCAGCCGTCTTGTTCTCTGCGAACAACAAAGAAAAAAAAATTATTTCATTGGGCGAAGATGCCATTACAAAATGAAACAAGTAATTTCGAAAATGTTCATTTGAGACAGAAAGATGAAATAAATCTACGGAAGAATTCTGTACCTTTTAACATTTTCTCCATATTTGTAAACGATGAGATAATTCAGCATGTAACATTTCAAACCAATTTATTCAACGAGCAGCGACATTTAGACGGGCACAAAAAAGTCTCAGAGATTAAATCCGATGAGATTCTCAAAGTTTGGGAATTGCCATCATGATGGGCATTCACAAATTGCCTAACCGTCGTATGTACTGGTCTCCGAATACGAAGGTTGATGCCATCGCCACATCCATGACGAGGAACAGGTTTGAAGAAATACTTGGTGTTTTGCATTTCAACGATAACAGTATTTCATCAGGCAACAAACTACACAAACTTCAACCTCTTCTGGACCACTTCAACAAGGTTTTCCAACAGGCCGCAATAGATGAAACCTATCAAGCTGTTGATGAGATGATGATAGCTTTCAAAGGTCGGCACAATGTGAAGGTGTATATGCCCAAAAAACCTGTCAAGTGGGGTTACAAGCTTCGGTGCAGAGCAGGAGTTTCTGGATAGGTGTATCAGTTTCAGTTCAGTTGCAGCGATATTCGAGGCTATCCTGCTCACTTAGAAATGGATTATGAACCAAAAGCAGCTGAATGTGTAGTTCTTAGAATGTGTGAAAAGCTTCAGCCAAACCGCAATCGCGTGTTTTTTGACAATTTCTTTGCAACACCAGAGTTACTTCAACATCTGAAAAACAAGGCATATCTGCCGTTGCAACATTGCGTTCAAAAATAATAAGAAACTGCCCTTTGATGTCAGACAGCCATTTGAAGAAGAAAGGCCGTGGCAGTTATGATTTCAGGACCGATAAAGAAAACAACATCATTTGTAAATGGTGGGATAACAAAGCTGTGCTTGTTGGTTCAAACTACATCGGCATAGAACCTCAGGACAATTGCAAGAGATTCGACAAGAAAACTAAGGAAAATGTCTACCCGGCTAGACCAGCAATCATCCGTGAATATAATGAACATATGGGTGGTGTTGACAAGGCTGACATGATGCTCGCATTGTACAAAACGAAGATTCGAACAAAAAAATGGTATCATCGCATATTTTTTCACATCACAAACATGAGTGTCAACAATGGCTGGATGCTGTACCGATCAACTGGGGGAGAAGGACCACTTCTTGACTTCACAGTTAACATCGCAAGGTGTTTGCTGCCTGGCGTGAGACCTGAAAATTCTGACGCAAACAACAGAAACCCAGTGCAACGCCAACAAACAGATATCAGAAGTCTGAAATACACAGACGTTTCATTGGCGCAGAGAATGGATCGTTATGACCATTGGCCTGTTCAAATCCAATCACCAAATGCCCAGAGTTGCAAGAATCTTGGCTGTCAGAAAAAGACACGTTTCATGTGTTCTAAATGCATGGTTTATTTGTGTGTAGTTGGCAGTGACTGTTTACTTCAGTTCCATGGTGTCTCTCGCTAATGTCAATTCTAACATAAATAATGTATTTGTGTCATATTGACCTGATGTCCACTTATGTGGACACCTTATTTTTGTCAAAATTTACCACTAATACCGGATGTCCACATATGTGGACATTTTATATTTCGCACATTCAATAAAAACTTACATTTTGAAGTTATTTGTGTGTTATTTTCCTCTTAATGATCTCATTTATGGACACAAATAAAAAAAATTTCTTCTACATTTGTCCCAGGCATGAAAGGGTTAAAATTTGAGGGAGGCGTAGGTATAAAAACTCAAAGTACGGTATTGAGGCAGAAGCAATAAGCTGCTGTTGTCCAGGAAAGCACTGAGATTACCGTGGTTATATCAAATTTTTCAATGGATGACATCTCTATGATTAACTTGTTTGAGGCTAACAAGAGTGAAGAACGTTTTAGCTTCTTGCAGGGCATGTCATCAGAGGGTCTAGCTTTCCATGAGTAAGAGACTGCAGGGAGGGAGGGGCCAAGACGGAAAATTCGGTGGGGTCAGAAGCTTCTTTAGTATGTGCGATGTAATATTTATAGAACAGGTATGATTTGTTCCACAGAGCGAACATGCCAAGTCATAGTGTGGTGATACTCTCCACCATCACACTCTACTTCAGATCATCTACAAAGAGGACTGAACCTCTAGACGCCAACAATGCATCATGCAATTTCTGACATTCAAAAAATGCTGATGTGCTTCACTAAGTAAAACTGGGTGCCCCTTTGACATTTGTCAGAGGGTGTCCCCTCACAGCTGCCCCTTAGCATGATTGGACGAGGCGGCCTCGCCTATCTGAGCACGGGGTCCGAAGCTCCACTGAGTAGGGCCTGCTGGTTCCCGCACTGGCTCGTTACTCAGATCAAAAACAAACCGTCCCGAATGTATTTCATAAACTTAAACCGAGACTCTTGTCGCTTTACGTATTTTGGGCGAGATGCCAACGTGAAATGATGAACCACTTTGCATTCATTTACAAAAAGTTATGACAAACAGGAGCGTCTGCAAAGGTTCATTAAGTAGGTCCAGCTGTGCTACAGCTGCATTTGTGATTGTGCTTTCAGTTGGGTTGCGTTGTGTTACTCCTTTGCAGTTGTTGAGGCTATGGACTCTTCAGTTCACCAAACTTAAAAATCCTCTCAAACTAGTAGGTCTTCCTGGAAAATCCTTTTGAGACTAGCCAAGTTTACCATTTGTTTGATGTTTTAAACTGGACGGATGGGTTTACTAAAGGATAGAGAATTAATTATTCACACAGCCGCTAGAAACACTAATTGAATCCTCCAGAACGTGTTCACATTTACTGTGTCTGGAATTCTCTACAAACCATAAGTTAATGATTGTTAGTTCAACTCTGAACCAAAGAAAAGATCAACACTGATATCACTAAATCATCTAGAAGAAGAATCTTATCAATTAGATTTTCAAGTTTCCTCCACTTCAAATGTCTCTAGGCTTACCTTTGACTGTGCTCAAAAGAAACTTGCATTTATTGCAGTGCAAAGCTATGAACATTTATGTTAGATTTGAGTGCATAATACATATAATTAGTAAACCATTCTTGATTTTTTGCAAGCTAAAAACAGTTCTTTGAAAGCATGTGCATATTTTATATCAGTAGTATTGGCCAAGACCGATTGATTGCTCACAATATAGACAACTTGACTTTTAATATTGTTGTTACAAGAACCAATATTTTCAGCTTTATTTTGTTGATCTTGTATCTTTATCCTTCTATCCAATTTTGTGCGCTAATTTGCTCAAAACAAATTGAACTTTAAATCTGAAGTCAATTACAAACTTCAATTAAAAAAAAATTGTTACTCCTCCACCTCGTCAATTTTCTTCTGGACGAGTGGATGCATCAGATTATTGCCTGACACAAAGCTGTAATTTGGATTAAAGCCTAAAAACTAATTTTCTTACTAAGGAGCAAACTGTTGAAATTCAGAGGAGAGGTTAAGCATTCCATTTTCTTGGCCAAAAAGTTAAAGCCGCAGTTGGTCCATCCCATCGGAGAGTCCCTGCTCTAAAATGTTTCGGTCGTTTCTCAACCGTTCCTGCGTTTTTTCTCAACAGAATTTGTTTTTGTGCAGCATCCTGTGGTCCCAAGCAAGTAGCACCATCTCACTTTCCGGCAGAAATAACTTAGAAGATGCATCTGGAGAATGGACATTCTCAACAAAGCCTAACTTGCCAAGACAGTACAGGCATTTTTTCAAGTCCCCATCTCTGAGTAAAGAGTAATGAAAATGTTCATCAAGCGAAATATGTCAAAAATTTGAGATCGAATATCACCAAGTATTAAAGCACCTTTAAACACCTTTAATGCCCAGTAGAATCCAATGACATTTGTAGTCCTAAATTAATTTTATAACCACAGGAGTCCAATCTGCTATACAAATTATTTGTCGCTTTTATTGCATAGAACTATGAGGTAGGTCTACAATCAATATAAATCACATTTGTTGATAATTTAACATTTTATTCGCCAATAATGGTGCGGTTTTTCTAAATTTGTGGAAATTGTTAAGTGTGTGTTTGGTAATTTTGACGCTACGTGCTAGGCTAGGCCGGTATTGTTTTGGTTGACACTTAGATAAGCTATCACATGTCCAAAGGACAGGGCAAGTGTATCCAGAGATCACTCCTGTTACAAATTTGGCTTCCAGGTGAGTTGAACTTGTTGGGTATTTGAGGGGTCGATTTTCACATGAAACACTTTCTTTTGTTTATTGATATCGATATAAAATATCTAGTTTAATTTGCTCTAACAACTTTCTAAAGTAAAACAAACAATTTATGTAGTATACACAATCATTTTATATCTAAACATCAGGTACAATTTTGTTTTAGGATGCCTATTCATCCATCAATGTTCTACGGGTCAAGTGTTCGCCAAGCATTTCTCCAAGATGCAATTGATGAGGCTGTACAAGTTGATGGCCCTGTTAATATAGAGATAACTAGTCCTCCTGATGGTGGCGACGGAAGTGACGTAGAAAACATTGATGAAGATAATTTACAAGCTGGTGCAATGCCGAACGAAGTTGCAGGAGGGCTGGAGACTCTGCATTACACTGAAGATGAAGTTCCAGAACAATCCCAATCTCTATCTAAGAGAAGGAAATTAGTCACTCCTAATTGGAAGACCTCACATATTCCTCCTAAAAATGACTGAAGTTTTTCTTCTGATGAAGCAGACGTTAAAAAAATTCTACCCAAAAATCATCCTAAAATTATTGGGTTGTCGGAATGGCAAATATTTGAAAAGGTATGCAAAAATATCCTCAATCACTTGATTGTTGAAACAAACAGGTATGTTCAACAGAAAAACGATTATGCCTTCAAAGTTGAGGAAAATGAGATGAGGAATTTTATTGGTCTGCTCTTTTTATCTGCATACAATATTAGGCTAAATTTTCGTGATCACTGGAGTAAATCTTTTGATCTTGAATGCAAAGCATTTTCGGAATGTATGAGCCCCAATAGATTTACACATATACAATCCTTGTTTCATGCTGCTAATAATCAATCCCTTGGCGATGATAAAATGGCAAAAATTTCCCCTTTATATATTATTTTGAATGAGAGCCTACGTATGTCTGGAAAGGCACATGTAAATCTTTCCATTGGCGAGTCCATGGTACCATACTTTGCGCGCAATTCTTGTAAACAATTTATACGCGGTAAACCCAACTGATTTAGGCACAAGCTCTGGATAATAAGCAGTTCGAGTGGTTTGCCTTACTCTGTTAGCATTTACGAGGGCAAAGGTAAGAACGAGTCCGTAGATCAGCTTGGAAAGCGCGTAGTTGAAGAATGCACAACTGTTTGTACAACACCAATCCATCACACTTTCTTCGATTACTTCTTCTCATCATATGACTTGATTCTTCGCCTAGGAGAAACAGGATAGAGAACAACGGGAACTATTAGAAACGATCATCTCAGCGCTTGTCAACTGACATCCGTTGATAAAATAAAGAAGAAAGAGGATCATATGAGTATAAATCAGACGGGAATATTGAGATTGTCAAGTGGAATGATAACAACATAATTACGTTTCGTAGTAATGCCGTTGGCAGTGAACCTGTTGGTCAAACAAAACGCTGGGTCAAAGGAAAGGATGAAGTGAATGTTACACAGCCTGCAGTAGTGAAGAACTACAACGAAAGTATGGGTGGTGTCGACCTCGTTGATTGCGCTCTTTCGGAAATGCGGCCAAGCATTGGAGGAAAAATGTGGTACTGGGCGATTCTCGTCAATGCTCTAAATATTGTAGCTGTTTTCAGCTGGAGATTGTTTCAACTCACTTCCAATTGTTCAATGCCACAAAAAGATTTCAGGAGTTCCCAGAATTTCATAAACCCTTTCACTTAGTTTCTGCTAATGTCATTCAGTTACCAGTGTTCAAAAAGTGATTTGTAAGATGTCTAATTTCTGTTGATCATGGCTCTAAATGGATATTTGAGGTGCGTATCCAATCCCAAAGACTTGATGTTACCTTGATTGAGCAGAAAATATCCCTATGCCTGCCTACTATTGCTCAGAGGTTGTTTACTGGCAATGGGAATCAGTTTACTTCAGGTGTCTTAGATGCAGTTCTCAGGAAATATGGCAGAGCATGCGCTCCAAACTCCTAAATAAGTCTTCATTAACGGGTTATTGTAGAGGATAAACAGATAGTTGCAGAATTGTCCCAGTGTTTTTGTCATGAAAAATCTCCTTAGCAGCCGGATCACTTTCCAGGTGCTGTTGTCTCTTTCAGAAACAGAGGGCATTCAGAGATTAACGTGTCTCAAAATACGTAATTACTGCCCAAAGCTCATGATATAATGGATACTCTTGAGTTGTCAACTCAGACAAGAAAACAGGGAAAGATGGGACATCCTAATTTTGCACAATTTAAAATCAATGAGTTTGCTTTCGAGGAAATGCAACATTTAGGACATTCTTTTGCAATAAGTTTAAGAACGGTATTCAAGTCTTTTGGCTTGCACTGCAACTCCATCACTTACAGGAAGTGCCTTGTTATCCCAAGAGAAGAACCCTATCAATAAATTTTAATTTTTTAATTTCACGGAACACCTTGACCTAATGCACTCCTGAAATTTTGCTTTATTCCTTGACGAGCAAGTTGAAGTCATCTAGACGACCATTAAAATACGAGTACCTCCAAGGTACCATTAAAATGAACAAGTAGACTGGTCGAAAAAATTTTGATGACTGGTAGAAAAAATATTGTTGACTGGTAGGAAAAAGTTGTAGCAGACCATGTGTTCGAGATCTTTATCATTCGAACTTAGAATCGTTGAAAGGAATCTGGAATTACTGCGGCTGCTCTAGCTTACTGTTGCTCGCTATTACTATCACCATCTTTAGCTAATACTTGACTCAGAGTGTCATGGATGTAAACTGGAGTGATTGCTCAACACACCTTTCCCACAACTTAATAGCAATTCGTATTTCTCGGAACTTTTGACTAATGATTGTATTCTAGACCGCGAGGAGTTCTGTCTTTAATAGAAAGAACTTAATTCATTGCTTTGTCTGGCTGACCAAGTCTTGTCCACAAGCTCTATAAGAGTTGATTAAAAGAAGGTTTACTTATGCTCAACTGTTCTTTTATTCTGACAAACCTAGGTATTGGCGAGCAAAGTCTGTGGCAAGGTGGAATGCGGTGACTCGTGCCTTTCGTGTAATTGCGGGCGGAGCACACCGGGTCCGTGATGACGTTTAAATGTTGGCTCCATTCCTTGACAATGTTACTAATCTAAACTTCCATAACCTTAGCAGGTCTGATGCTAAGCCTTCTGCACAGGCTAAGGTTGGTTTGTATTAAATGAACATTGCACACTGGCGACCCATCATTTACTTTAATGGCGAAGAATCCCTCAAACTTCGTGGGAAGGATTTTACTTTTACATTCTTCATTAGACGTCAGGGATTCTGCTACATTCTGCAGGCATCGTCAGCAACGATTGAGTAGGGGTGCCTGTCACCTTTGGCTTCTATCAGAAGTACCCACTACTAAAGTCCCTCAAGCTAATTTGACTCAAAACTAAAATTTGCACTCTTACATACATGGCTCCACTTCAGAGTCACAACTTGCAATAGTGTGCAATGGCTGCTGTGCCAGGGGCAGTTTGCAGAAAGATTCTTGACAGGTATCCATAGACGAAGTCTAGGTGGTGTTATCAGAGAAGATAAGGGAAAGGTATTCCCATGGAAGAATGTTCCCATTCTCCCCGCTACAATGAGCTGGGATCAAAAGTCAATTGGCTGTCTAAAATGGGATCCCTGATTTCACGCACACGTGGTCTTAACAGCAACAATAACTAGGCAAATCTTTAACAGTCAGTAAATCCTTAATAGGTAAATTGACGAGCTTGGTTTACCGATTAACAAAACGTGGAAACACGCGCTGTGTGTTTCCTCACACAGCTAGCATTCAAGCACAGCATGCGTTCAAGCATACCATTTAGCATTTTCCACCCACCTGAAAGTTGGCTATGGCGCCATCGGTGTCGGTGGCAGTGACAGCCTCGCTGGGCTTGAGTGCAGCAGTCAGCTCTGCTATCATCTTCTGGTCATACACTCCACGCTCCTCCCAAATGCTGAATATCCTCACTATTTTGGCCCGGATCTTCTCATCCCTGAGGAAACCGGCTTATCTTAATGACTGATCTCATGCTTCAATTCCAATTTTGTTTAATAAATCAAATAAAACATGACTAAATATTACTGTTTGCCATGATACTGCAGAAGCATCATTTAATGATAAAATTGCAACAGTATTACTATCATGAGATTTGATACATCTTTTACATAATGATAGAGCAGTTGTCTGAGAAGCACTTCATCTGTAGAGGAGTATAAGAATACTAGAGAATGACGATGTTTAGTTGTTCAAGATAATGCTCCTGTAAAATATTCCAGATTAGAAAGACTCCATGCTTACCCAAAAATAATTTGCAACTGAGCTACTTCTGTTAGTCTAAATAGTCTGCACACACACACAGAAGTAGAACAATCTGGCACTGCATGAATATTTGTACTTCTGTTGACAGAGAGTGCTATTGATGCGCTCTTGATTAGTTGAATTTACTTTCAGTCAAATATAGAGATCGCTATTCAACTTATGAAACACTGAGTAATTGCTGGTGGTTCAATGTGGTACTCAAGTCAAGATAAGTATTTGAACTTCAGCTGGTTCTATACAAAAGGATTTAAAAAAACACTAGTTACACAAGTCTTACTTGTGTAAGACTCATTTTCCTCAACTTTGAAGGCATAATCGTTTTTCTGTTGAACCTAACTCAGCCTAACTCAGAAACTGGTCAAGATCCAGTTCATCATATCACCGTAGTTTTTCATTTTGTACCACCATCTTAGATGATATCATTATCAGGTTGTCATTTCATAACACAACCTTAGACAATAACATTACAAGTTCATCATATTATAACATCTTAAATCTGTCACTACCAGTTTATCATTTCTTCACACCATCATAGACCATATCGATATTGAATTGTATCATAACACCATCTGAGATCATATCATTAGAAAATGATAACACCACAATACCTTAAAACTTCATACAAAGAAGATGGGAGAAGAAACAAAACAACAAAATACAGACCGAACGAGAGGAGTTCCTTCCTTGACTGCTGAGAAAAACTGTTGGACGAGGGCTGGGATTTTTTTCCGCTTTGCATTCTGAATGATGTCATTGCAGACGTAGAAGAGGGTGAGTCGATGGCTCACTTTAGCTGTGGAAGATAATTTTATGGTTAATAATTTCATACAATGCTAAAAGTTTTTCCTAATCCTTTCAACCTTAATATTCGGAACAAGTAATGCAGATGAAATTTTTCTTCGATGCATTATTATTCTTTAGATTACATTGTAAGTTAATTCAATTGTCCCTAACTGCAAGTACCCCATGTGAGCAATATATGAAGGAGGAAATTACTTCAAAATGAAATCCAAATAATTGGCAATTTAAGCCTAAGGTGTGTTCCCACAACCTGAACCTAGCAATAGGACTGAAGAAAGCTTACACAAGATGCACAATGAAGAAGGTACGTATTAGGTGCTATATAAACAGCGGTAAACTGGAAAAAATGATCTGTAAGAAAACAAACATGGATTTTTATTATTTTGTTACTCTCCTGAATTCTCCATTATTTGTTTTTAGCTTCATGTGTTAGTAAAGACTAGAATAATTCAACAGATTAGATTAGATGTTAGTTTAAGCCTTTGTAACCACAACAAAGACGTTCCAAAGAGAGAGGAGGAAGGCACCATTTGGTATGGAGATTAGGGAACGCATAATTAACGCACAAGGTGCATAAAAACAGTGAGTTAAGAAAGAAGTTTGTGAAGCAAGATGAAAGTTGAAGAAGTAGTAGATGCTGAAAATCTGGACAGCAGTGAATAAAAGAAATGATGCTCCTCAACATAAAAAATATTTTATTTCAACAAAAAGAAGCCCTACCCCACCTCTCAGCTTGGGACCCCATATTTTCTCTCTGGGAGTGCTAATTCTCATAGCTACAGTAGTTGTATCCTCCTAAGGGGCCAATAATTTAAAAACCAAAATTTTAGTTATGCGAGATAATACCGAAAGAGCATCACGAAAACCTTCCTGCCTGCATTAGGGATTTCATTCCTGGTCAGGGGTCTCATTAGGCAAGTCGTGCATCTCTCATCTTAGGTTAGGTTGTGCTGGCAATCTCATTCTTGTGCGGTGTAGGACAAACCCGTTTGCTGTAATAATGTTAATATTTAGTTTCACTTTTCTCTTTTCCCTTCAATTTAAGACACTAATCATGATTGAGCGTATGTATTGCTATTGTATTAGTACAGCATTGAACATTGATGCCATGCTAGAACACAGTAGGTTATTGTTTGTCTCTGGTTATTTCCAGAACAGAAAGGGTCAGGTGGAGCCGAGTAAGCTTGGGAATGCTTGGCAGTGTTGGGGCCTGCTGATGAGTGAGCTACTTCAGAGCCATGTCTACTGGGAGGTGAGCCTTTGTAACCTACCCTGCTTCTTTGATGCCAACTCTTCCGATTCTGTGACTCCTTGATTCTATAGTTATTGGTCCTGATTCTGCGACTCCTTGGTTCTACAGTTATTTGTTCTGATTCTGTGACTCCTTGGTTCTACAGTTATTTGTTCTGATTTTTGACTCCATGGTTCTACAGTTCTTTGTTCTGATTCTGTGACTTCTTGGTTCTACAGTTATTTGTTCTGATTCTGTGACTCCTTGGTTCTACAGTTATTTGTTCTGATTCTGTGACTTCTTGGTTCTACAGTTATTTGTTCTTATATTGTGACTCCTTGGTTCTACAGTTATTTGTTCTGATTCTGTGACTCCTTGGTTCTACAGTTATTTGTTCTGATTCTGTGACTCCTTGGTTCTACAGTTATTTGTTCTGATTCTGTGACTTCTTGGTTCTACAGTTATTTGTTCTGATTCTGTGACTTCTTGGTTCTACAGTTATTTGTTCTGATTCTGTGACTCCTTGGTTCTACAGTTATTTGTTCTGATTCTGTGACTTCTTGGTTCTACAGTTATTTGTTCTGATTCTGTGACTCCTTAGTTCTACAGTTATTTGTTCTGCTCCTGTGACTCCTTGGTTCTACAGTTATTTGTTCAATCAGCTCCAGATTTTTTTCCATTTTACAATTTCTTCCAGTTACAATACATCCCTTGGCAACATATTTTTTGGTGCGCAGCATCACCCAAGATCTTTGTGGTATGCAGAGTTCTTTGATTTTGGGTGAGTTATCCTGAGTTTTTCAAGTCAATAATTCAAGTTGTTACTTTTGTTTACTGTTCAGTTTCGTACTTAGTTTTTGAAAGGCTGCTGGAAATACATGAGCTCTGCTTTGTACAGCCTGTGGAGTTACCAACAACCCTGCTTACAAATCCTTATTTGTCTCTGATTTTTGTTTTTTATATGTTGTTCATTCAGAAATTTCGATTTCAGTCTTCCTAAATTACAGACTGCATAGCTGGTACTTTACTAGCCTTATCAGGACCTTTAGTCTTGCTGTGTTGGCGAGGCAGACCATCAAATTTTTCTTCAACCTTCGGTTTAGAATGTAACACCTTCATTGATACAAGAGGGAGGCAATATACAAGAGTTGTTTACTAATCAGGGAGGCATACTCCAATAATTGTGAGAAAAATCACAGATATCATAAGGTTACATATATCTGTTCATTGCATCTAGCATGAGGATCAATGTTAGAAAAATTTGCAAGGTAATGAAACCTGTGTCAGAGACCTGTTTCTGTTGTTCAAGCATTTAAAGTGCTACAGTTTTCATTTAGTTAAACCTGTGTCAGAGACCTGTTTCTGTTGTTCAAGTATTTAAAGTGCTACAGTTTTCATTTAGTTAAACCTGTGTCAGAGACCTGTTTCTGTTGTTCAAGTATTTAAAGTGCTACAGTTTTCATTTAGTTACCAACCTGGTTAAGTGATTTACGCGCTTTATGTGTGAAGACGCACGGTAGTAAAAGTGTTCCTTTAAGTGACATTTCATTTTTTTCAGTATTCATGCTGATACTTATTATTCAGAGTCATTCTATTGGATGCACAAGTTTCAAAACCAACATGCACCATCAGGAAATGGAGCAAAATCTTTACTGTAATCAACACTGAATACTAAATACCTGAAGTCAGATTAGAACAAATAAGTACCCTCAACCAATAGCATGCATAACTCCGAATAGAATAATCAATTTCCATGTATTAGCATATAATGGTCTTTTCTAGGCAAAAATTGAAGCTTGAGCATTTTTTTTAATTGATTGCTCCCAAAGGAAGTCCTCATTTCCTTCAGCATTGCCAGTGTAAAAGAAATTTGCATAAGACCAACAACATTTTATCTCCATGAGTTTATCCAAAAAGCTAGCAACAATTAAAAAATTGAAGAAGAAATGAGCTTTGTCACCCTTAAACTTGCATAGAAGTCCTGTTCTTCAATTATCAATCAGGTCATCCCATATCTTCTGTCTGGATTCTTCCTTTTCTAAATTGAACAAAAATTAAAGATCATTTTACAATGTTCAATGGAGATGAATAGTATTCTTATGTTTAGATGCATTTAAACTAATCAAATCTTATTTCACAGAAGAATAAGATCAAATTTTATTTCACAGAAGAATAAAATAAAACTTTGCTTCATTAAAATCCTGCAAGCATGGTAGTACCCAAGAATCATTTGAGGCACACGTTTCAGGAGTTCACAAAAGGAACTCAGCAGCTCCTTCAGACTTCCATTTGTTTTGTAGCTTACAATATCATTGGGAAGAAAGAGCTTTTGCAATGCATGAAGAGGTTGAAACTAACACTTCTGAGTTCTTTGAATCAAAACCAAAAAAATTTTACACTAATGGAATAGATAAGCTTGTTAATAGATGGAAGGTAGTCATAGATCATCAAGGAAAGTTTTGTTGATGATTGAATCTTTAATTCAATGTAACATTTGGTCACTTGTTTTATTTATTCAAAATTCAGCCAGAACTTATGGCATGACCTGATATTTCAAGAAATGAGCATTTCAATCATTTGTTTTTACTTAGGTCATTATAGACACCATCAGCTCATACAGTGTTGTATTTGAATCTGTGATTCGCCAAGATTTCTTTGAAGCATTTTCAACTGTGATGTCATTTTTTATTACTTGTTAGACTGGTTCTACAGGCACCAAAATATCCTTGTGCTTCCATTAAACAAGGTAGATGTCTGATCAGAAAATAACAGATGGTCATTGTAAAACTGTGCTACATGAACGAGAATGTAAAGAAAAATTTATTTAGTATTAGAATTTACTAACTACAATTCATATCATAAAGTATACTACCTGTTAATGCCCTCAACTCAGAGGGTTACTCATTATTTAACATAGCATTGCAAAATAACTTACCAATTACAAACATTTTTCAGTTTAAAACATCACAATATTCAAGTAAAACACTATTCAAATAATAGCAAAAAACAAAAATCAAAGCTATAACCATGCAAAACACATTTTTAAGTAATTTTTTGGAATTCAACAAATCATGTCCATAATTCAATCACAACATAATTAATATCAATTCAATGTATTCTGATTATTTTCTGCATAAAGTTCAAGATCAATTACAACAAGCCACATCCAGATTATTGCAAGGACATAAACTATAATTTAATGCAACATCTCTAACCTAATAATATCCGTGGTGTGTTTATTTATATATTTATTTATATATCTGTTTGGTGTCCGCTTCTTAAGAAACATAAGATGCCTGAGTGTGCGGTATCATGGATACCGAATTCCTCAGTGTAACATTGAAGGATGGCCTTACATCCATTGAGATGTTTGGCATTTTATCAGAATAGGTTCGTTTAGGGGAGGTTTGGTTAGATTAGGACTGGATAGGTTAGCACTGGTTAGGTAATGTTGACAGCATTCTTTCACGAGTATACCTAGCTTAACGATGACATTGTCCAAAAAATTTCCACGGGTTCTGCTACTACCTAACAATACCCTTGGTTTATTTGTTTAGAGTCCGCTTTTTTCATTTCTCTGTCACTCTCATGAAGATAGCCATAATGACCGTATCTGTGATACGAGTTTCACCGCTGCGTAAGTACAGTAATGCTTTTTTATCACGGATACTGTTAGGATGGATATATTTGTTAGTCATCCACGTGTGGAAAGTTTGTTCAAGAAAGGTATTGAATCCCGTCATTTTTGGCGGGCCGTGCATACTAGTAGGATTATAATTCAAACGGAGGGATATAAAATTGGCTGGAAATAGAATTCCTCTGCTACAAAATAGCTCAACTATTAATTTACATGTTTTGGTGAATCCATTTGAGACTGAATACTGTTCCTTAAAGTAAATTTACTTGTAAAATAATGCCAGCAAGCATGATGCAACTTTATTACTTGTACTTCACTGAACCTAAATGTACTTGCATCCATTTTAATACAGGAAACCAGAGAGCAATCAAAAATTTCAATAAACTGATGAAAGTGCTTATAAAATTCATCTCAAAATCAGCAAGGTACATTTTCAGATAAACTTGACCAGAGCTTAATCTGTTGTTTAACAAATATTTATTTCAGAGATGATAGTACTTGCTACTCTCATTTGAGAAGTTTCCTGATAACAAAAATTTGGATTTAGTTACGCAACAAAAACTTGCAGTATTCATTTTTCTTCAAAAATTTAAACCCATAGCGATTGCTATATTTCAGAATCATAATGTATAATAAGAGAATTAATAACTTACACTGATAGTAGTAAGGAAAACCATTCAACACCCATCTCTCTGTAACTTTTAAAGACTGAGACTAAACTACATGAATTCACTTTTATCAAACAGTATTCCAAAATTGAATGCTTGCATGGCAAAATTACAAGCTTGTAAACTGAAGGAAGAAGCCTTGATGCTTTGGTCAGTTGCCTTAATGTACCTTAGTTACAATGGATGCAATACTCAGCTTTGCCACATTTAAGGGTGGTTTGCTGGTTCAAAGTACCTTACAATGGATGCAATGCTCAGCTTTGTGGTTGATAAGCCTCATTCAATGGTGGTTTGCTCGTGTAGCAAAATCCCAAGCCTTGGTGCCTGGGCAAGGTTGCTTTACACATTCAGTACAATTGCCACTTTAGAGGCTTTCCGTGACAGACGGCTGCAATTGCCCCGCTACTATTTCACCAGTTGGGCGAGTGCCACAGGGATACTTCTTTACTGAAAAATGTTCATTTATAACTTTGCTTTTCAATATTTTGACTTTTCATTATTACATACACAAAGGAAATGTTATTTTATCAAATATGAAGATGTTAAATTCATTTTTAGAATTAAAAAAAAAAATTTGCAATGGTACACATATATATCACTATGTCTATCAGAAATGCAACGTGTGGTAATTATATGTACCAATAAGTCCAGAACGTGTTAATGTAGTTTACAATGGATGGAATGCTAAGCCTTGAGGCTAATAGGCCACATTCAAGGACTGTTAGCTGGTCATTGCACCAATACAAGCAATGGACCATCATTTTGAAGCCTACAGTAGATAGTAATATGATAGGCCAATAGAGTTACTAAGAATGCTGTGAGAGTTATTCATTAATATTTAGATGAAAGTAAATGCTCAACAATGGAATAAAATTCCATGCAACTCTCAACATTATATTGTAGAAATGAATGTAAAATTGCTTAATATAAACAAAAAAAAGTATATATTCTCAACTAGTAAATTTTGAACTAGCTACATACTAGCATAATTTAGCCTTTTTTACCTGCAACCTAAGAAACACAACCTACTGGGTTTAGCTGACATTTGATAGACATGTACCTTTTTTGAGTGATCTGAGCCAGGCATGGACCAAAGTGCTGTGGTGACCCTTGATCTGTATACACCAGCGCGACACACTCTGTATGTCCTCTGCAGTGTCTCGCAAAGAGCTAAACTTCTTTTCAAACGCGCGCGTGTCAACTTTCGTTGAACTGCTAGTGCCATTTTCAAGCTTGCTTTTTCCAGTCATTCTGAAAACAGGAGAAAAAGTTAGTTATATTTGTTTCTCTGAAAAACAGCTTTTTCTAAATTAAAATAAGTATTGATTCATTTCTTAAGCAAGTACATATTTATTTGGCAGGCTCATGTGGTATTTGTTTGATAACCTTTTTGGCTGCAATATATAAGGAAATGATGCTGTAATAGGTGCTAAAAAAAAGGACAGGAGTGTAACTAAAAAAATAGTCCATTACAAACAACAAAAAAAAACTATTCCACATCGACAAACCAAAGGCTTACCTAACTTACAGCTCAGAAACTCACAGCTTTTCCCAGAGAGTACTTATTCTCATAGATACAATAACTGTATTCTTTTCAGGGGACCTAAATTTCACACAAATATTGTGCCAAATATTAGAGAATACGAGTTTTTAAACATGAAAATCCATAAAAAAAACATTGAAAAGCAATACACAAGCAACTCACACATTTGGATTGTGGCAATACAATACAAAAGTTAAGCCATTTGATGGTTTGTAAACACCAAACAGAAAAGCTTCAGATAGAGAAAAAGTAATTCCCAGTAGTAGTTTAAAATAAAACAAACTGAACATGTGAACCTATTAAAGCATGATGATACAAAATTTGAGAAACCATAAGGCTTATTTTTAGCATCATTTTCTTGTGAATTGCAGCAAAAATGTTAGCACACAAACATCACATGATAAGCATGCCAATATAAATATACAGTATAACAATTTTAAATGAAAACTTCAAGAAATGGAGAGAAGTAAGCTTCATTACAAAAGAAAGAACTAATATATGGTTAGTTGTTAGTTTCAATATTTCTCTGTTTATTTCTAAACATAAATGATTCACAGGTCTGACTAATACACCGACTCACTTGAATGAAGTACTTCAACTAAAATCACATCAATAGTAGAAGAAAATATCTATAGTTGACATTGAGAATACATCATCGAACATCAAAAATAACATACTGAATCATACGTTGAGAATATCAAAATATAGATCTAAAAATGACCTCATTAAAAATATCCTACTGAAAATTTCATATTGAAACTCAATTTGAAATAACACTCAATATTTTGAAAATGCCACACTGAAGCTCATAAATCAAGTCATAAGAATACCACAGAGAGAAGTGACTTTAAAAATATGTGCTTTTTTTTTAAAAAACATGTTTTTATAAAAAAAACCATGGCTAAAAAACGTGGATATTTTTTTTTTAATATTTTGCTTGAAAATAACTCAGCAAGAAAAAGATCCACATTACATTATTTGTTTTCATGCCAGATTATCAAATAAAACAGCATACTTCTTAATTCATGGTTTTCTATGGTTGTATGAAATTTTTCATTTTCTGTGGTTTCATGTTTTGATATTTCATTTATTTTACAATGCACGTGAATCACCTTCAACTCCCCAAATAGTGTGTTGTAATAATACATCTTTACTTATGGTCTTTGATAGAGATGTGACCAAAAAAACCCTGCTGTTTTTTTTAAATGTTATTTTTACAAAAAATCATGCCTAAAAAACATGGATGTTAATATATTTTATGTGACCAAAAAAACTCAATGCTACTTTTTTGAAAAAACATTGTTTTTTACAGAAAAATCATGACTAAAAAACATGGAAATTAATATATTTTATGTGACCAAAAAAACATGTTTCTTTTAAATATGTTTTGTTACAAAAAAATCATGATGAAAAAACACGGATATTGATATATTTTATCAGACCAATATAACTATGCTGTTTTTTTAAAAACATATTTTTTTACAGAAAAATCATGACTAAGAAAATGTGGATATTAATATATTTTATATGACCAAAATCCTTGCTTATTTAGATAAATGTTTTTTTTACAAAAAATGTACTAAAAAATGGATATTAATGACTTTTTGTAAAGAAAATTTTTTTTAAAAACAGCATGGTTTTTTCGGTTAGATAAAGTATCTTAATACCCATGTTTTTTAATCATGATTTTCTGTAAAAAAGAAAAATTAAAAATGCATGTTTTTTTGATCATCCGAAATGTATTAATGTCCATGTTTTTTTACAAAGAAGTCGTGACCATAAAATGGATATCAATGACTTTTTTGTCAAAAATACATGTTAAAAAAACCTTGATTTTTTGGTCACATTAAATATATTAATATTTTTTTTTTCAAACATGATTTCTTGTAAAAAAATGGTCAATATGCAGTTTAATGCATTCACGGAAATTAAAATTTCCATTCTAAAGAATCACTAGGTACACATTTCAAAAAGTTTTAGAAGAATGACATTCTGCTCGCTGATGCGTTACTTTCGAGTTATTCAAGTTTTGAATTTTAGTCTTCCACAGCAGTTGAGTTGTGCGCTTGAGCTGTTAGAGTACGCTTGGGTACTTTGTAATTTATTATTAGCCAACCCCGCGGAGCCTGAACCGACTTCTAGGATGTTTTAGTGAATAACACAATAATGGTTATCACTCAAAAATATTAGCGGGACTGGGGTAGTGAATACTGAAATCAATATACAGTTGACATCAGTTTCAATGTGTTAGAACATTAGCAAAAGCGTAGGAGTGAATACCGTAGATTCAAGTATTCACTTCCCAAGCCCCGCTAAAATTTTTGGGCGATAACGTTCATTGTGTTGTTAACTAAAACATCCTAGAAGTGGGTTCAGGATCTGCAGGGTTGGCTAATAATAAATTACAAGTACCCAAACATCCTCTAACAGCTCCAGCTCAAGCACGCAACTGACTGGAACTGCTATGGAACACAAAAATTTCAAAGTTAAATAACTCGAAAATAACGCATCAGCAAGCAGAATGTCATTCGTGTAAAATGTTTTTAAATGTGTTCCTTTAGGGATTCTTTGGAATGGAATTTATAATTTCTGTGGGCGCATTAAACTGCATATTGACCAAAAAATGTGAAAAAAGCAGCATGGTATTTTGGTCACATAAAATATATTAAACTGAAAAGTTAGGCAAAAATCGCTGTATGAATGGTCATTTTATTAATACAAATAGTAAAGTCTAAACGAATGAAATTTAACGTTTTGAACTAAACAGTTCATCCTCAGCAAAAGAAAAATAATTCTGCGACAAAACAAAACAAATATGAGTAAATTAAAATTACACTATACAAAAGAATACTACAACAAAGACAGAAAAAAGTTGATCTAAATCTAAAAATAAAAACAAACAATTAAAAACCTAAACTAATTATCACGTAATTGCTAAAAAACAGGAAAAGCACTTTCAGTATCATTTGGAGGGGGTTTGAGCTCAAAGATGTATAGCGACCCAAGGATGCGTAAATCAATCATGTGAGGGGCACTTGCAAGGATTTTAAAATGATTAACGGAAACAGGGACGTTACAGTTTTCAGCATGGGATCGAACAGAAAACAGTGGAGGGGAACCAAGAGGACGACCAGTTCTACAGCTGCGCCCAGCGTGCTCGGCTACTCTGGACATAAGAGTACGACAGGTGGAAACTATGTAATGTGATTCACAACGTGAACAACTAAACTGGTATTTCACAGAGGAGCACATAGCAGGGGGCAGCTTATCCTTAAAGCGGAAAAGGGAACCGATTGTAAAATTGTTGACAAGAATAGAATGAATTTTAAGTTGTGGAAAAAACTTATTGATTAGGAGTTGAACCTCCTGATTTAACTTAATCGACTGGTGTCCAAAGTAAGGAAGCTTGAGGAAAATTTCTGTTGATAACATGATTGGAATGCCGACGTGTGATCATAAATTTTTGACAAAAATTTACCAATTTGTTTATCGATAGTAAACAAAGGGACACCGTTCTTAAGAAAATATTGCCGTAAAAAATCGAATTCTTTAGGTAAAAGTCGGACAACCGCTACCCACACCAGGAAACTTCAGGATTTGGATATAGAGAACATGCTGGAACCAGTTGATCCTAAAAATGTTATTTTCAACTATAGTTCGTTACATGCCATGTTCGATCACATGCTGAAAACTGCAACGTCCCTGTTTCCGTTAATCATTTTAAAATCCTTGCAGGTGCCCTTCACATGATTGATTTACGCATCCTTGAGTCGCTATACATCTTTAAGCTCAAACCCCCTCTAAATGATACTCAAAGTGCTTTTCCTCTTTTCATAGCAAATACGTGATAATTAGTTTAGGTTTTTAATTGTTTTTGTTTTTATTTTTAGTTTTAGATCAACTTTTTTCTGTCTTGTTGTAGTATTCTTTTGTATATTGTAATTTTAATTTACTCATAGTTGTTTTGTTTTGTCGCAGAATTATTTTTCTTTCGCTGAGGATGAACTGTTTAGTTCAAAACGTTCAATTTCATTCGTTTAGACTTTACTATTTGTATTAATAGAATGACCATTTGTTTAGACTTTACTATTTGTATTAATAGAATGACCATTCGTACAGCAATTTTGGCCTTAATTTTCATTTTAAGAATCCAACGCATAAATGCGGATTCAATTTAAAATATATTAATATCCAAGTTTTTTGGTCATAATTTTTTTAGGTCACACAAAATTTATTGTTTTTTTAGTCATGATTTTCTTGTGAAAAAACAGCATGGTTTTTTTTTGTCATATAAGATATATTAATATTCATATTTATAAGACATGATTTTTTTTTTCAAACTTTTTCAAAAAAAGCATGGTTTTATGGTCACGTAAAATTTATTAATATCCATGTTTTTTTACATGTGATTATTTTTTAAACATGATTTCTGAAATATGTTTGATTTGTAAAAATCACGATTTTTTGTAAAAAAAGTAAAATAAAACAGCATGGTTTTTAAGTAAAAAACATTTTTAAAAAAAACAGCATGGTTTTTTGTGGTTACAAAATATATTAATATCCATGTTTTTAAGTCATGTTTTTTTGTAATAAAAACATCAAAAGGAAACCACACAGTAAAAGTGGTGGCAGATAACCCACAATTACTAAGAGGAGTCTAAGAGGAACAGCAGGAGCCATAGAACTTATATTGAGGGAGTCAAAATTCAGAGCTTATTATCTCTACTATGTCTGAATATTTTGGTCACATAAAAATAAAATCAGACAAAGTAGAGATAGTAAGCTCTGAATTTTGACTCCATCAATATAAGTTCTGTGGCTCCTGCTGTTCCTCTTAGACTCCTCTTGGTAATTGTGGGTTATCTGCCACCACTTTTACTGTGTGGTTTCCTTTTGATGTTTTTATTACAAAAAATCATGACTTAAAAACATTGATATTAATATATTTTGTGTGACCAATAAAAACAGACATATACCTAACAAAATTTGAGTGTGTGCAAAAAAAACGAAAAAAAAACATAAATAACATGTTTTTTTTTGCAAAAATAACTGCCATCATATAAAACTATTTTTTTTGCATCACTAATACCACATATGAAACATCAGAAGAACAAAACAGCTTAGCTTTTAATAACAAAATTTTTGTGATGCAAAAGAAATGAGCTACAAAACACATCAGTAATAGCAGTATACATTGTCATCAAAAAATTCTAGTGCATGGGATATGATGATGTATTATAAATGATAAAAGAATCAATTTAAGACAGTGATAAGCAATTCAAAACTTATGATTTTTCTTTTAAAAAATTATTGACAATAATCAACCAATAATGACTGAGGCCTATTAAAAATTGGAACTAATAGACAGACACATATAAGTATTTGGCAACTAATGCACAAGCATTCATGCACCACAAAAACCAATGACCATTACATAAAAGGATTAATGCACAGACACATGGGATAGTCTACAATGAAGGCATGAAAATATTAAAAGAAAGCAAATTGGTCACCTATATCAATATGTATTTTAAAACAACCATCAATACTATTCAGTACACTTCAAACACAGACGCATTTCAAATGCATGAATTTCAAAATATACACGCAGAAGTATGTTGAAGGAAGAATGATACTAATTTTTTAGCAAAGCCCTACGAACATCCAGTAAATGATACATATTTATTTCAGCTTAGTGATACTGATGCAAACTGTATTGCTAACCTTGATGTTTCAACTGTATTGTTCAATTTTATTCATTTTGGCAATATGCATACACAACACTTTCATAAAATGAACTACTAAGGCTTTGAAACTAGATTAGGTAAGTTAGTTTAAGTTTTCCTAACTGCAATAAAGGAATGGAGAATTTACCGACCAGGTGAATCCATACAAGAACCCCTGTGCATAGCTATAGCAAATTAGGAAGGAAATTTATAAGTCATGATAAAAATTGAAGCGTTATAGAAGCTGAATAGCAAAACCGCTGTAAACCAAGAAATTTTGATCTGTAACAGAGCAAAAACTCTATTTTGCTTCAAACAAGAGGAAGGCCTACCTAATTCTCAGTTCAGGACCTCACATTTTCCCTCTAGGAGCACTAATTCCCATAGACACAATACAACAGTTGTACCCTTGTGAGTTTATCTTTTCATGTCTTGAGTTTATCTTTTCATGTTTCAAGTTTACTTTTCATGTACAGTCGTACCTCGGTACTCGACCGCCTCTTTACTTGACCAAATTGGTGCTCGACCAAAAAATTCAAGTGGAAAATGCATCAGACCGCGAACAGATTTTCTGTACTCGACTAGCCGAGTCCACCCGAACGCGCTCCTCGGCCTCGGTAAACGTCGGTTCGACTCGAACCACCAGCGGAGTGAGACGTGCGCAGTGTGTTCGAGTATTTCTTCCCAGATTTAAACTTTTTTGTGTTGCTGTAGCTCTAGGAAAATTGGTTTTGGTGTTCGAACAAATCGGTGCTCGACCACCACCTCAGAACAGATTATGGTCAAGTACCAAGGTACGACTGTATCAAGTTAACTTTTCTTGTACTAAGTTTACTTTTCATGTATTAAGTTTACTTCTCTTGTGCTTAGTATACTTTTAATGTGCTAAATTGACCTCATGCATTAATAATTGTCATTTTACTTTTTGCCATGAAATCAAACTTACATACCAAAAGACCTGCTAGGTCAAGTAAGAACTCAATTGAAAATATCAAGATATCATAACTGAAAAATGGCAGACTAAAACTACTGAAATAGATCAAATTTAGTATTATTCTATAAATATAGCTTGAGAAAAAGCAATGTACTCTAACATTTTAAAAAATTTTGAGAATGATAAAGTAGCCTATTTTCTGCTGGTATTATGAGCATTACATTTTGTTACAATGACAAAAAAAAATTTCCAGAAAGCTTTGTTCATTTTTAGGTTATCATGAAGCATTCACAAGTGAAATTGTGAGGAAGTCAACTAGATACAGTTGTTCACACTGTGAATCGCGTTACGTTGGTTCTACTTGCCGTACCCTGATGACTAGTTTCCGAGCATGCTTGGCAAAGTTGCAGAACTGGTCATCTTCTTGGGTCCCCCCACACTGTCCTCTGTTAGATCTCATGCAGAAGAGTGCAATGTTCCGGTCTTTCTAAACGATTTTAAAATTTTGGCCGGTACTTCTTATAGGACAGATCTGTGCATTCTTGAATCCTTGCATATTTACAAAATGAAGCCTTCTCTGAATGACACCCCAAGTGTTTTCCCACTTCATGTGGCCAACATATAGTTTGGTTATTCAGTTTTTCATTCACCTTTTATTTTTATTCTTTTATCGTTGTTCTTGTTTCTTCAAAGTTTACACTTTTTATTAATACTTCATTAGTTATTTAAACCTTCCTCTTTTGGTATTGTTCTAGAGATTTTTGCTGAAGATGGGCAGTTTGTCCGAAACATTCAGTTTTATTTGATCATTTTTAATAAAAATGACTTTACGTGTAGTGATTTTTGCCTTGCTTTTTATTTTCAAGCTTAGAAGCATCAATGCTGGAGTTATTTTAGATTCTTAAATAGTGGCTAGCCAATTTTAAATTTATACCATACAGGCTGAGCAATAAGCTGAATTCAATTATTGAATAAAGTTTACGGAATTTGCACCACCTCATTTAGTAACCTTATCCAGTAGTGCCCCAACTTTTGCGTCTAATTGGTGCCAAACAATCGGCGCGAAAGTTAAAACCGCCAAAGTGGGGGCATTGACACTATGGAAAAAATTATAATCGATTTAATGATGATACAATATAAAAAGACTTATTTTAGAAACATAACATCCCCTAAACCAGGTAAACTGTAGCAACTGGGAGTTGTGTCACTACTTTTTCTACCACAGGCTTCATGCCTCTTTTTAAGCAAATAATCTTTATTGTAATTTTCTTGTTGATTATGGCCTAATTGCACATCATCATTCTTTTTCAATTGGTAATAAATTTAACTACTATAAAATATTAGTGGTGATCCTAAGAAAATTTCAAGTAAAAGTGAAGCTCCAGTTGCACTGGTAGGTGAGATTATCAGTTATTTCTTTTTAGGATATGTGAGTAATTTTAATATATTTTGATACTTGCTTGCTCTGTTATTGTTTATTTTGTTGAAACTTGGTTTTTATGTTTTGCTGTTTGATTTCTATTAGTTAACTTATTATTTCAAGTTCTTATTTTATTGAGTTATGGAATTTATTTTATTTCTTGTCCTCAATCATTCAAGTTGAATTGTGTGATACATTTTTTCAAGTTATTGCATTTTTTTGGAAATACCTCATTTTCTTATTATTCCTGTAAATATCTTTTGTATGTATTATCTTGTATTGTTGTTTAAGATGTTAGCATGTTGCATCCCAATCTTCTGAGGTTCTCTCCACTGGTCTCCTAGTCACTCCTATAAACAGGTAATTAATTTAAGGTTTTGGTTCATTTTCTACAATGTCTTCTTCCATCCTGTTCATGCTCCACTTAATGTTTCATTAATTTGGTTCCATTTAGTGCTTCATTGCATGCTTTGTTGCCTACATTTCATTGACCAAATTCTTATTGTTCATTACATTTTTATTTGTATATCTATTTTTCCAATAGCAACTTTTCAAGTTGCAGAGTTTTATTTCCCTTTACTAGTTGTCATTTAGTAAGAAGCAGATAAGTTTATTTCAACTGCAGGAGATGAACAGCATCACTGTTCATTACTCATAATAAACAAACTGCAAGATTTATTTACTGAAACACTTAATCTATAAAATTCTACATTGCTGTCTTATAAAAATCAACATCTTTAGATTACATTTTGTTTCCATTTACACAATGAGCAATTTTTTTTGTTTTGACACATGAACAAAAAATTCCACATGATTGAAATAGCTATAAAATAAACAAACTGGTTCAAATTCAGAACAATTTCAATTCGGTGGAAAAACTTGAATTTTTTTCGGCTATTGGTTGAAAATTTTAAATTTTTTTAAATTCAAGTTGATCAATTTTGAAATTACATTCTGTGGACTCCAACTGATGAAATCATAGTTGATGTTGCAAGGAAAGACTCAATAAATTTAGTTATATCTATCAAAAAGTCTAAGGGATTTTTTAAGTTTAACTACCCCTTAATTTTAAAAAAAAATCTGGAAAACTTGAAAAATACCCTAAATCAAATGTTTTAAATTCAATTTTATATAAAAAATGCAAGTTTCAAAAGAATTGGATTATATTTGAAAATAAGATTGATTATTAGACAAAAAGGTAGCAGAAACAATAAAAACCTTCCTAATGAAATTAAGCCAATCAACAACCATAAGATTATCTAAATCCTATTATTCACAGATTGTGCTTATACTAACTTTCACCACTTCTTTGAAATTTCAAGTACAAACAGAAGTAAATAAGTTTCAAAATTTGTGGGATCAAAAGATGGTTCCTTCAAAAAAGCTCTTCCTCCTTGGGGAAACAAAAGTATTACATTTCCGTTTTGAGAAAATATTTGGAAACACTGAAATTTTGAAGCCGAGGCATTAAATTGCATGGGGGAGCCACATTTTACACAATTAACATTAGTCAGGATCAAATTGTAATACTGCAAACATGCAAACAGCAACACTTCACAATTCATTAAGTGCTCAAGATCTTCTAATGCACAAACAAATGTTTATTTTCAGAAAAATAAAAAATAAAATCAAAAAATTTTATCTAATAAAATGTGTTCCAAATTCAATTTTACATATACTATGCTAGTTTCATAAAAATTTCACCATACTTAAAAAAGTTAGTGGGGTACTTAAACTCCAGAAATGCCAAGTCTGGTTTTTCTATTATAAGAGTAAACATCTCAGTTCAACTTTTTAGTCACATTAGAGTGTGAAATAAAGCAAATGGAAGGACATAGACTTTAATACTTAGCCATTGGCTTTCACTTTCAAGTTCAAGTTGAGGTTTTGGGCAAGGTAACATGTTTACTATTGGCATTTTATGTGTTGAGAAAACTCAATTTATATATCCTATTACATTAAATCTATCAGTTCAATTCAAGTCAATCTACTAATAATTACTAATATAAATGATGACAAAACTTTGTAAATACAGAATTTTAATTCATTTCAGCCTAATGTTGCCAGAAGAGATTGTAGGTTCTCCTTCTACTCACTAAAACAAGCAAAGTTCTACATTTGCTCATCAACTGTAATTAAATTTTTTACAGTATCTATAACATATTCTTGAGGTAAACAAAAATAAAGAGTCAGTTTTGAATTTAAGCCTTCCACGGAAATTAAAAATTCCATTCCAAAGAATCCCTAAAGGAATACATTTAAAAATGTTTTACATAAATGACATTCTGCTCGCTGATGCGTTATTTTTGAGATAAAACAATAATTACGTTCAGATAGGAATCACATTATATGGTTGGTTGCTTAGTCGCCGCATTGTTGGGCGACGCCCACTTCTAGGCCGGAAACAAACAGTGTCGGCTTGGGTAAGTTAAGGTGAGCTATTTTAGGTTGATTTCCGCTATTTTAGGTTAGTTTATTTAACTAACCTACCATAACCTATCGTAGCCTCACTCATCATTACATTAATACCGAATAACAGCATTTTTATGTATCCGTTCCTTCACTTTCATGTATGACGTTCTTATAACTTCAAAGTTGAATAACTCAAAAATAATGCATCAGTGAGCAGAATATCATTCATGTAAAACATTTTTAAATGTGTTTCTTTGGTGATTCTTTGTAACGGAATTTTCAATTTCCGTGAAAGGCTTAAATTCAATATTGACCAAAAAAGTCTCATAGAATTCAATATTGACCAAAAAAGTCTCATAGAATTCAATTTCAACTATAAAACTGAAACAATATAAAATTGGCAAATCAAAACAAATACTGGACAGCAGTTAAATCTGCTGATGCATGCAACCCATAAAAATCAACATAGCTTAAGTAAAAGAAAATAGGTGAGTTTTCCTGCATTATTGTAAATATACAATGATAAGCAAGTCTTATGTTTAATGGAAGCTGCAAAACTATCTTAATTCAAAGTTGAGTTTAAATTTTACATAAAAGCTTACCTGGATGTGCTAAAAGTCATAAGAATTTAAAAGTAGTAGAAGGCAAGTAAACTAGAAAGCTCTCAATTTGAGCTCACATTATTACATCTCAGAACATCTAAACAAGTCATTTCTATAAAGCAATAAAACAAGCCACAAGGCCACTGATCAAATGTAAGGCAAAACACCGCCAGTGCATAAACAGAAAACGACAAAGGAATTTACGTTACGAGATAAGTCGCTTAAAATCTGTGAGGCTGCAACAAACCATTTACTCACATCTTGAGAAATTGGTGCAAAGCTCATAAAAAAAATTTGTATGAAAAACATTTGTTAATTTAAATAATTTCTGGGGCTTACAATAAGTTCATAGCTTGAGCTTAGAATACATTAGCTATTAAAAGGAACGTGCATTCAAGAGCATAAAGTGTTCGTAATCACAAAAGTTTTTCTCATATCTGACGATGATATCTATTAGTACCCATGCTATTAACATCTGGAGTACAGCATATCATGTATATTCCTACTCTCAGAAAACATCACTTAAGAAATATTATATAGATCATTAGAAAGTCAATTTTAAGTTTTGATTGTTTGTATTTTGAAAATGATATACAATCACTGAAAAACGTCAGGCTCCTTTTTTACAAAGTGTTCTAACTAGAAAGTATATTTCCTATAACTTAGTATACACATTAATATCAATCTATACTTTTCCAAATTTGTATGTGTATCTCAGATAAAATATGCCCATAATTAAACAAACCAGATCACGGAAACAAATTGATGTGAATTTTTTCATAAAGCTTGTGCATCTAATTTCGCAGCAAATAACATTGCCTGAAAATTAGGTTGCATGTTTTTTTTCAATTTTAGATTCATTAACTAAATTTCTGAAAAACTTCAGGGCGACGCTTTTGCTATAGCGACTTAGAAATTTGACTCTTGTTGGCCCAACGATTTGACAAGCAATTACGAAAATACTCCCGCAACGCATTATGGCTTATATTAAATAGCTTTTCCCTAACACAGAATACTAATTTTTGCCATTCAGATTATTAAAAAGCGTGACATTCGAAGGAAAGACCAGTGATCCCCGGTTTATAGTAACCCATGCAGTTGCAGTGTCATTTGTTTTGTTTGTTCCGATCTATGATGTTTTTTAATCCTTCAGTTCCAAAATATTTTATTCTACGTCTTTCTGAGTCTCGCTGATGTGAATGCTCGCCATTTCATGAAGGTGTCGAGGGTTCGAATCCCTGCGCTATGCGGCGATTTCCCCGTTGGGTAGAAGGGAAAACTCAAGCACAATACCTCACTCAACCCAGGTGTCGGAAATGGGTACCGGCTTTACGGGGGGAAACCGTCATGGAGTCCTAAATATAGTGTTAGTTATAAGGCATTTGAAAAACCAACACACATGATGATATGTGTCGGGCTTGATGCTCGTCATAGCCGTGAGTGTAGCGGACCTGACTCCGTGCGGGGAGACCCGGGTTCGAGTCTCGGCGCTGTTGGCGATTTTCTCGGTTGGGTATAGGAGAAAAATTCTAAGCACAATACCCCACTCTACCCAGGTGTCTGAAATGGGTACCGGTCTTCGACCGGGGGAAAGCGTCATGGCGTCTTGGTGTTAGTTATTAGGCATTTGAAAAACCAATGTAAAAGGTGATATGTATCATGCTTCAATTGGAAATAAAGCATCCGTAGATGCCGATGTTTGTTTGTTTTTTTTGATTGGAAATTAAGCATCCTTAAATGCCGATGTTTGTCCAGTTCGCTGCTGGTCTCAGATTTCTTTTAATTCTTTTATGTGGTCTTTGTTTACAAAACTTCTTTTGAAATAAAATTTTGGAAGTACTGTGTAGTGTAAAACTGTACCCTAAATATGCTTGAACTATAATTATTTTACCTCATGCACTGAAGATTTACACCCATCAAAAAAAATTGTTCAAAAGAATTGTTCCATAGATAGCATAGTTTATTTTTACTGATAATCGGTATTCATGATGTTAAGGATACGTTATTTGCGTAATTTTGGGAGATTAAGCGTCAGAGTCGTGCACACTATTAAAAAGCAAACGGGAAAGCAATAGATATTTCTACATAGGGTAATTATTTTAAATTTGGACTATGCTTAACTATGTCATTAAAGCAAGGACGCGATGAAAGGAATCCAAAGCATTATCGGCACCATTCAGACTTATGAATCGAGTGGGAAATATGATTTTCTTCTTTTGCCCACTGGGAAGAAACGCTGGGCTCGACTTCCCAACCATACTCACAAAATGCGATTGTTCTAACAACTTGGCCTCGGTGCACATGGTGAGGTGTTCGTTCGATTGGTTGAAACCTTATCCGGTCTCAACAAAACAAAAAAAATCGACAAATTTTTTTTCATTATCCACCATGGTAGAATTCTTCTATACATTTTCTTGAATCCACGTAATTCTGAGTTGGTAACTTAGCTTGTTTTTAAATAACTATCATTCAACTGTTGTCTTTAACTCGTAAACTGCGTGTTGGGTCATATGTGTTAATGTGTACCATTAGGAAAATTTTTCATTTATGTTTCGATGTGAATGAACATTTAAATTATTTCAACTCCTTTTACCGTAAAGATTTCAGCACATGAGATAAAATATTATATTTTCACCACTTCTTTGAAAAGGTAGGTTTTTTGAGCAGTGAAGTCGTTTTTTATGCTCTGCTACTTACAACCGTAGTCTAGCTTGATAAACGCAGTTAACGTGTTAAGGTTAACTTTCATTAGAATGTCATTTGATCTCTTGTTTACAAGCCATAAACAGTAATTTTGAACTCACTGTCAATTGCTTCTAAAAGAAAAAATTGTGGAAGATTTCCCATGCTGATACGTTAATATTTTTAAATAAAAGTTGGAGTATGGAATTCTCGCTTGGATGGTAAAGTTATATTAAAAAGATTACTTCAACGAAAGAATAATGTAGTCGTTCCTTGAGGTATGCATTTTTTCATACGAACGTCAACGTACACGTATAGAAAATTAAGCCCCAATGTTTATTCAACTTCCAAGATGCTAGATTTGAGTTATAACTGTAACTAATTTTCATTCGTAAGAGATGTGGCTTGCGTAAGATGATTTAGAAGGTCTGGTTTCACTTTGAAGGGACTTTTATGACAAAACAAGCTTTTATTTTGGTCGTCCATCATGGCTCTCATTTTACTCAACCGCATCCAAGTGTGCGATAACTTTTACACTGGCACCAACGATCGGCTTGAAACGAAATTAGTCATTTCAAGGATGAGGGTATAAAGTGCTGATTCACTAAATGATTTACACGCAAAATCTTCCGAAGGACTAGAGGAATTTCAGAGTTCTGAATAACAAGTAATTTTAGCCAAAGATCAATGCCGCAAGAAAACAAGCATAGCGTTTTCAGTTTTTCAGCAGATTACACTCTTCATAGCGCGCATTATTATTATGAAAGTTGCGGCAATGCACTGCACGCGAGAAACCTTTTTACACGATTTGTAACGATATATTTCAATTAATCTGAAAATGTATTGGGTAAACTGCACATTGGTATTACCTTTATAGAGAGCTTTAACTCATTTCTTCTCGTCAGAACTCGATCGGAAAATGAAAGCTTCAAGAAAGGTCCTCTTCACCTCGCGAATGAATATGCAAATCCGTAAAAAATTAACTGGTATAACAGAGTGAACCAAAACCAATGTGTGTGTCTAAGTTTTTGTCTCAACCTAACTGTTGACTCCGAGTATCAAACAGAAATTCGAGCAAGAAAATATGGGTAGTAAGATCGGGCACCCGGAGAACGAGATCGGGCCCGTGAGAAGAGAGACACTCGATTTATAGCTGCAATTTCTTTGGACGGTACAACTAAACAGGACTAAACAAAAAAGATTTGTTAAAAAAACAATGAATACATTTGTAACCTTAACCGGTTAAAAACATCCATGAACATTGAAGAGATGTGACAAGCCACTAGATACATCGGTTATATACATATGCACGTCTTTTTGCGAACATATCAGAAATTTCAAGGAGCAGCACACCGGGCCCGCAATGTCCTACGAAATGGACAAGCATTACACGTCATGTACTTCATTTAGCTTTATTGAAATATAGTTGACCCAGAACATTTCTAAATGATCAACTTAACAGCGTAAAGAGATAATTCTCCAAAACTAAAAATAGCCATGCAATGCTGCACGGAGTAAACACACGAGCATGGAAAGCACACGCTTGAAGTTAGTAGTACTGGTTTGAAGACTTCACGCAACGTTTATTATTTACACATGGTCACTCACGTACGGATTGTTCATAACTGTTCATGAACAGAACCAATGTTAGCTTTATACACCCGTAGGAAATTTAAGCAAAAATACAGGCAACATGATACGATGAAAAAACTTGCATGGTCTACTGTTTCCGTCAAGCTGAGATGTCCGTAGTGATCTTCTCAGAAAATATTTGAGTTACCTGATAATCAACGTCCGAGAACTGTAAAACAGATGATATATTGAATGTTAAGCTGTCGCATATACTCATAACACAATACAAATCGTAGAACGTTTTGTTTCAGATAGGCGGAATAGGGGAAAAAATGAATTGATGGTCGCCAATAGACAAAATCCAAACTGAACTGATGGCGTTAGAGACCAAATTCAAGTAACTCGATCGCAGGTAGGCACAATAGGAGCCCTAGATCCCTCAGTGGAACACTTGAGCTCGACAATGAAAGGCTGGGTTCTGTCCTTGACGAAGTGCTTGAGGGGCGGCAGTGAGCGCATCTTCTTGCCGCAGTAGCCGTCCTTCCGCTGCCACAGGCCGGAGCGCGGGTACTTCCGCAGCCACCGCAGCCGCGGCCCCGACCCGATGTGGATCTTCACGTTCTGTAAGTTAGATACTTGACCTGCAAAGGGAGATGGCATTGAATATTTGTGTTTTGTTAGTTCGAAACTTGACCTGCAATGGAACATGGCATCGAATATGGATAGCAAATTGTTCATGCAAAAAGACTCGGGGGCAATAAAAGTGTTTACTCACGTGAACCACAAAAAGCTTTGAACAGATAACAAATTATTGAAATAATAAATGGCAACAATGTCAATGGCAACAATCATTGAAGTAATGTCAACTATAAGATATTGTTCCCAGTGAGGGTGAAACCTGGTTTACAAATGAGAATGATGCCATCAAACGCGCTGAAGCAGACTCAAAACCATTCTTTGTGACCATGAATATGGCATGTAATGTATAACAATTCTGTAAGTTATTAAAAAATATACACGTGAAAAGTTCGTGGGAAGCAAAATCAAGATTAGACTTCATTAATTAGTTGAAGAACCGCAGCAAAGGTGTTCCAAAGAGAAAGAAGGAAAACACCATTTAGTAATGAATTGAAATATTAGGGAATCTATCCACTAACTGCGTTCACTTACAAGAATTGAAACAGTGGAAATCTATTCTATTTCAACAAAAGGGAAGGCCTACCTAACCTTTCGCTCGCGACCTCACATATCACCCCTAGGATTACTAATTCTAAGAGTATTTTACGAGAAGCGAACTAAGTTTCCACAATTATACATTGCCAGGAACAAACACAACATTTGTGGCAAGCAGCTTCCTCTACAAGCGTCAATCGTTGGAGAACGAAACTAGTGATGTACCGATGTATCGGTATCGGCAAGTATCGGTCATTTTACTGGTATCGGTAAAATCCGGCCGATACTTTCCCACAATACGTATTTTATCATAAAAATGAAAGTCATACATCATGAAAGTAAAAGTATAATCAAATGAAGAGCCTATTCATACCTGGTATATTAGTTAGTTAACTGTTGAATGACAGCGTTTAATCAGGCCCGCTAACTGAGTTTATAACTTTGAATTCCCGATGAGTCACGTACTGTCAGTAAGTGAGAGCTATGTTCCATGAATAGTTAAACACACTAGCGACATAAAATTATTGTACTTTTACAACTAAAACCTACATAGTTTGACCCAATTTCCATTTCTCAAAGTATACGACAGGCTAACAAAACCATACCAATTAAATACAGTTGGAGGTGCATTGTAAAGTTTTTGTAAATTTAATAAAGAAGTAGCTGAAAATTGTACTTTAATTTACCCTTGTTAATCGTCAAATATTACGAAGCAAAAAATTTTATTTTAATTTAGCATGTAAATCGCCGCACATTATGAATCTTGCATTTTTCTTCTATTTTAAGACGTTTGAAAAATTCACAAATAATCTTATAGTTGGTTGCGTGTTCACGGATATTTTCGGTTTTGGGGCCTATCGAATTTTAATGTTTCCTATTCGCCAAAGTATGTATTTTGGTGTGAAAAACACGAAAATGAAAATCGTTTTGTGGACAAATTTTCGTTAACTGAACCTAACCTAACCAAGGGTATAATTTCAAACACCTCACAGTTAATCATAGTGAAAACTTCGCTGACCCTCCAACATTTGCACACACTCAAATGATTGAGAGTGTATGGCGTAGTCTAAAAATGAAAAAAACGTCAGGGAGGCACTCACCGACAAATGAAAGATTCCTGCCTGTGTGAGTTTGCGTGGCAAAAACGTACCGAGAAACGGCAGTTTTTTCATAAAATATTAATGGATATGAGCTTAATATATAATTTCTCCACAAAATGGTTATCATTTCCGTGTTTTTCACACCAAAATACATACTTTGGCGAAAAAACATTAAAATTTGATAGGCCCCCAAACCGAAAAACGCAGTGTTTGCTTCTGC